>JAXCLQ010000006.1:16739210-16770322 GCA_035584115.1 Cedrela odorata | reverse complement strand
TCTTTAAGGGTTTATTTAATAGTTTTGGAAACTATTTAGGGTTAAATTATAATTATGCAAAGTGTTTGTATTTAATTATAGGTTTCTTAATTTGATTAAGATAATATTATTTGATTAATTAGATTAATTAAATAATATTTAAATTTTAAAAATAGATTACTAATAAGATTATGAATTTATTTAATGACTTTTTAAATAGGATTTAAAAGGTCAAAATATGAAACCTATATAAACCCTTGTTTTGGCCATAAAATGTACGTGAATGTAAAAGGAGAATTTTCTTCAAGAGTTGAGAAAATTCTTTTAGCCAAAAAACTCTTTACTTTGTCTTTTTTCAAGAACTAGCATTCATAAAAAGACACACTATATAATTAAGATTTAGAGAAATCTTCAAACATTAATTCTCTACCTTGTGTGGATTACCATTAGAGGCCACACACTTTGGTGGCTAATCTAGAAAAGGGTGTTTGTGCAATTTTCGTATATGAACCATAACTTTTGGTTCAAATATCGGATTAATACGATTCAAGAAGATCTGAAAAGAATACACGAAGATCTACAACTTTACATTTCATTAAAAAAATTCAGATTCAAACATTTTGAAGGTCAAAACAGCAATTAAAGGTACGGATCTATAAAAAATCTCACGAAGTCTTAATTTATCCCTAATGGTGGTAAAGATCTAAGGTAAGATCTTAATCCTCTATTTTATATTTCATTGATATTATAAAGTATGTTAAATAACATGATCTTAGCATGAGAATTAATGAACATTAATTAATATGATTAATTAAAGTAATTTTAAATTTCTGCCACATATAATATGCTTAATTCCCAACAATAGTCTCGTCGTAAACTTAGAAATGATTTATTATAAGTAAAAATCTAACAATGTTTGCAAAAGTTGCATTGCAATTACCATCCAAAAGCTCATATCCTATATCATAAAGTTACAATAAACATAGGATAAATGACCGTCGAGTTTTTAAGATTTTAGGTGTTATACTGATTAGTCCTAATAATTTAAAAAATACCCTAATTTGTTAACTCTTATCATTTCTTCGGATCAAATTGCATAAATAGATTGTAGATCATGTGAGCTCATGTCAGTTTTTGTCACCAAACTACATAAATATATCATAAACTCATTCTCAATATAAATAGGTGTTTCCAACTAACAGATTAAATTATTTTTGGGTATTCTTGAAACCATTAGGACTAATAAGTACAACGAGTAAAATCATAGGGACTCAACAGTCATTTATGCTAAACAATAATGAATGTGATTAAGGATATAATTAATAAAAAACAAAATAACTACCAAGATATCATAATTCACCAATGTTTGATCTTGTAATTTTCTTATGAATATTAGTTCCTAATTAAATGATCGTTAAGAAATCAATCCAGTGTCGTCTCATAATTTGACGTTAAAGCATAACATCAATGTCATACTTAAGTATTATATATATTTAAATTATAAAAAATAAAAATCGAAGTAAATTACTTTTAAACATTACCAAACCAGACATCCATTTAATTAAATAAATTCATATCTACAAAAAATATATGTTGTTTTTGATGAAAAGATAAGTATTTAATTAATTTAATAAAGTAAGACCTTTAATTGTTTAGAACGAAACATAATGGGAATTCATAATCATATTATAAATTATTCAATTAAACATGGTTTTATCATTAATCATGCTATAGAAAAATTAGAAATACATAGTAAAGAATAGCACAAAAAATAAAACAGAACAAACAAGCATATTTGCCTAAGCAGATGTGCAATCTTTCGTCTCTTTCTTCTCTACCGGCAATCTCACCTCCAAACCTAAGGTTTTGACTCTTAGTATCCTAGATTTCCCTCCTAATCTAAATGTATTAGAAAAGTAATTTTATAGTTACCTTTTAGATTATGAGTCTTAGTAAAATACGAAAATAACAAATTTATTCTACTAAAACTCTTGCGAAAAAAGATAACTTTGTGTCTTCTAAATAACATGTATCAGGAAAATTGCAAACACTTGTAATAGAAACTTGAAAATATGAGAAGCTGCTGCAGAAGAAAACATCTTGCACACAAAAGAATTTGACACTGCATCAAAACTTTATGCGGTTTCTCAATATAAAATGGACTCATAAGGTATATTAAACCAATAATTTGTTGCCAATAGTCACCTCTTCACATTATGTAGTTTCACCAACCCGAATAACTTATATTTGGTGTAACAATGGAATAATGAATTTTTCATATCTTCTAGTAATTCAGTAAATGATTTATCATCCTCATCGCCATGTTTGAACACCTCATGGTGTTATCGAACTCTTTATGTGAAGATTGTTCCTTATATTATTCTTACCAATTAGTCAATGTTATCTCCTCTTCGTGCCAAGACTAAATCCTATAACTTTCGTTTCTACTGGTAACAAACAAACAAGTGGTTTTTTTATTTCTCGGATGGTTTGACACAATACGTTCATAAATTTTCTGCATGAACATCATATCAAGTTGGTAAATATCAGCGATATTTGGACTAAGAAACTTAATGAATTTATCAAACACAATAAATTTATCAACCCCAACTTCATATTCCTTAGATTTTCTATCGCATGACATCTAAGATTTATCCAAATTCGTGTTTTATTAATACCTCCTGGAACAAACACGAGTTATAAATATTTTAATTGATAAGCCAATTTATTAGAATTATTTATTGCCACAGATTATATTCATAAAAATTGATTGGTGTAAGGGTGTTTTATAGGCACTTGGCAGTGGGGTTGATTTGCCTACAACCATGCTAGTTTGTTGAAATTATATTTGATTTTGGGCGTTGTTTTAATCGCAATAATTGTGGTGGAGAGTGCCTTTTTTAGATTTTACAAAAAATAATTGCTAAATTGGTGATTTAAATTTTTGGGTGGAAGTGAAAATTTTTTAGTTTTGGGTTTGTTATCCATTATCCTTGTGATAAATATGAAATAGAAAAACTGAACACAATTAGTTTTAATTTTTTTGTGGGGGGCATAATTATTTTTCTTTTTTATTGACATATAAAAACAGGATCTAGTTTTTTGGTGAAGAATTTTTGAATAGAAAGGGAGAAGGATACAAAAAACAAGAGAATGCAAGATAAGAGAAAGGAAAAAGATAACCTTAAAGAAGAAAATACAAAAGATGAAATTAATTAATTAAAAAAATTATAAAGCTTTGTCTACCCAAAATATTTTAATTGCATGCTAACCTAGGACATTTTACATCATTCATGGGTACTACAATAAAAATCTAACAAAAAAATAAGTTTTAACATTAACCAACATAATGTCAATGAATTTTAAATAATTATTAAAAAAATCATGCCTCAATGGGTATTAAGGCAAAAATAAAGAGGCAAACAATAACTTTTACTCCATAAAGCTATCTTCCCAAGCTTTTCCCAAGGAGAACCATTTGTTTTTTCTAGATTTATTGGACGTATGAATGCCCTTATTAAGGTTTTAAGTCGGCTTGCAGGCATTGAATTGGTACCACCCAATTACACATCGTCACTCAAGTTGCCCGTAATGATCTACAAGGAACTAAAATCTTCTGCGGTTGGCTTGTTATAAACATGTTTCATCTAGAGAACGCACGTGTCGACTCAGTAGCTCCAGCACACCGTCAATCACATTAAATATATGGCGACAATAGCTAGTAGGAAAAACATAAGCCCTGGTGTCAGTGGCCATGACTGGAGACTCTAATTGTTATTTAAGAACACGCTTTAGTTTGGAGAAGGTTATTTGCAAAGGAAGAGAACGCATTTTTTCAGTGCACATAAACTTGCTATTCTTTAATTTGGTTCAGTTTTAGCTTAAACAAGTAAATTGAACTAATATTTTATTTTTTATTTTCTGATATCAACCTCATTAACAACGTGACAAAATCCTGCAATAAATATAATATAGAACCTCAAGATTTTCAAGACAGAAGTTTATTGAGTTTTGACCCGTTACTTAATAATATAAGAACAAAGAATTACGATAGTTGAAAACACCACATTAAAAATTTCAAAAATAACTATAGACTCAATGTGATAAGTCTATTTGTTTTTTAATATTATAAGAATAAATTTGATAAGTTCAAAAATAAAATAAAAACACAAAAATAATTTTATAATATTATTTTTGACTAATAAAAATATATAGTACTTATTCTTTTATATAGAATTTTAAATTTTAACATAAACTATAGAAAACCAATACTATTTTGACATGTGGTATCCCTTTTTTGAATAAAAAAAAATAACTAAATCAAAAATTTTACTTAAAAAATAAAACTACTAAATCAAAAATTTAACTTAGAAAAGAAAACTATTAAATCAGAAATTTGACTTATAAAAGTATACTACTAAATTATAAATTTCACTTAGAACATAAAATTTCTTTAAAAGCCTTAATCATAGTGACTAAGTTTCCTTAAGACTGATTTGAACTTATGCTAGGCCTCCACGTGTATGTCGTTTCACAACTTGCTGAATCAGCTCATTTAATGCTTGGCCTTAAGTCTTGTGATTAGCCCACTTGACAAGCTTAATGGATCTTGTGACTACTGTCTTTGAGTCTCTCTAAACCCACGTGTGAGTTTCCCCTCTTATATGCGAGGTTGTGCAAATTTGTTTGCATTATTCTTCCCTTTTTGAAGAAGATTTGTCCGAAAATCATCACTTACATCGAAAATAGATAAGTCAGAAACATTAAAACTCGCACTAACACCATACTTACTTGGTAATTCAAGTTTTTAGGCATTGTCATTGATGCATTCTACCACTCGAAATGGCCTATCACCCTTTGAAAGAAGTTTAGAACGTCTTTAATTGGGAAAACGATCCCTTTGCATATAAAACCAAAACCAGTCTCCTAGTTCAAAGATAACATTCTTGCGTCCCTTATTAGCTTGCTTGGCATATTGCATCGTTCACCATTCTACTTGCTACTTTGCTTTCTCATGAATCTGTTTAATAAAATCAGTTTTTTTCTTGCCATCTAAGTTAATACGTTCACTCAAAGGCAAAGGAGTTAAATTCAAAGGAGTCAATGGATTAAAACCATAAACAACCTTAAACAGTGAAAATTTAGTTGTAGAATGAACATAACGATTATAAGCAAATTCAGCATGTGACAAACAATATTCCCATGTTTTCAAGTTCTTTTGTATAATAGCTCGCAAAAAAGTAAACAAGGTATTATTCACTACCTTAATTTGACCATCGGTTTGTAGGTAACAAGTAGTGAAAAACAATAATTTAGTTTCCAACTTTGTACACAAAGTCTTCCAAAAGTAACTTAAGAACTTTGCATCCCGATCAAAGACAATAGTTATAGGCATGCCATACAATCGAATAATCTCCTTAAAAAATAAATCGGCTATATGTAATGCATCATCGATTTTATGACATGCAATGAAGTATGCCATTTTAGAAAACCTATCAACAACCACAAAAATTGAGTATCTTCCTTTCTTAGTCCTAAGTAAGCTCAAAACAAAATCCATGGAAACATTGACCCAAGGTGTACTAGGAATAGGAAGTAGTGCATACAAATCATGTGGTTGCTACTTAGACTTAGCTTGCTTACAAGTAATACATCTAGCACAAATCTTCTCTACATTACATTTCATATATGGCCAAAAGAAATGCTCATGCAATACGCTTAAAGTTTTAGCTACCCTAAAATGACCCATCAAACCACCACTATGTGCCTCCCAAATAAGTATTTCACGCAAAGATGAATGTGGAACACAAATTTATTTTTTCAAAATAGGAAACCATCATGCAAATAGAACCTCCCACACGTCTCCTTAGTGCAATTTTTAAACAAGTCACCAAAATCAGAATTTGTTACATACAACTCCTTAATGTACTCAAATCCAAGCAATTTAGCATCAAGGTTTGAAAGTAAAGCATACTTGCATGATAGTACATCGGCAACTACGTTTTCCTTACCATACTTGTATTTGATCATATAGGAGAATGTCTCAATGAACTCCACTCATTTGATATGGTGTTTGCTCAATTTGTACTACCTTTTTAAATGCTTTAAGAATTCATAAACCATAGAAATCACAAACTCTTTACCTATACCTGAATTTGAACCAATGCATACATCTCTTTGTTGTAAGTAGGATAGTTTAGGGCTGCCCCACTCGATTTCTCACTAAAGTATGCAATCGGCTTTCCCTTTTACATCAATGCACCTCCAATACCTATACCTGAAGTATCACACTCAATTTCAAACATTTTAGCAAAGTTAGATAAAACAAGTAAAGGTGCATTAGCCAATTTTTCTTTGATGAGTGTAAATGCACTTTCTTGCTCCTCTCCCTACTTAAACAAAATGTTCTTCTTGATAATTTTGGTTAGGGGTGTGGCTATAATACTAAAATCTAGAACAAAGCACTGAAAAAAACTGGTTAAGCCATGGAAACTTCTTACTTGACTCATCGTAGTGGGCGTTGGTCAATCTTGAATTGCCTTTGCTTTTTCCTTGTCGACTTCAATCCCTTTAGTACTTACAACAAAACCAAGAAACATAAGCTTATCTAAGCAAAAGGTGCATTTCTTAAGATTAGCAAATAATATCTCTTTCATTAAAACCTCTAAAACAAGTCTTAAGTGCTCAACAAGATCGACCAAATTTTTGCTATAAATTAAGATGTTGTCAAAGACAACTACAAATTTTCTAAAGAAAGCAAGCAAAACATGGTTCATAATTCTTATGAAAGTACTAAGAGCATTAGTTAATCCAAAAGGTATAACTAACCATTCATATAAATCATATTTTGTTTTAAATGTAATCTTTCACTCATCACCTTTTTTCATTCTAATTTGATGGTATCTACTTTTAAGATCAAATTTAGAAAACACACAAGATATATGCAATTCATCTAGCTTATCATCTAATCGAGGGATGGGATATTGATACTTTACCAAAATATTGTTGATGGTTCAGCAATCAACACACATCTTCCATTTCTCATCCTTTTCAGACACTAGTAGCACCAGAACTGCACAAAGACTCATGCTCTCTCTAACGTACCCCTTCTCCATCAGCTCGTTGACTTACCGTTGAAGTTCCTTCGCCTCCTCAAAATTAGTTCTATAGGCTAGTCAGTTTAGAATTGCTGCACTAGGAATAAAATTAATTTGATATTCGATTCCTTGAATTGAAAATAAATCAAGGGCACCTCCTTGAGAATAACATCCTCGAATTCTTGTAAAAGAGAAACAATGCTACTCGGCAAAGATCCGACAACATTGTTAGTATACAAAAAGGTCTCTTTGTACATGATTACTATAAGAGGCTGTTGTGAAAGTAAAGCTCTCTTAATCTCACTTTTTTGACATAAAATTGTATTTTTCCTCTCTTACTCTTACCAAGGCCGCAATTATCTCTTTTTCTTTTCTCTCAACTTCAGCTTCTCTCTCTTTTTCTATTCTCTTTTCACTTGCTTTTTATATCTTTATTTGGTTTTTTAGTGCTTGTTTTAGAGTTAATGGTACAAGTGATATATGCTACTTTTTAATGATAAAAGAGTACCTATTGGTGAAACCATCATGTATGACTCGCCGATCGTACTGTCACAGTCTTCCCAACAAGATGTGACATGTATGCATAAGAACCACATCGCAAAGCACCTCATCCTCATACTTACCAATAGAAAACGCCACCAACACCTGTTTTGTTACCTTAACTTCTTCACAATTTTTTAGCCACTAAAGGTCATACAGTCGTAGATGCTTCATGGTAGGTAACACCAATTTCTCCTCTAATTCAATGCTGGTCACATTGGTGCAGCTTTCAC
Organism: Cedrela odorata; assembly: GCA_035584115.1. Taxonomy (NCBI): domain Eukaryota; kingdom Viridiplantae; phylum Streptophyta; class Magnoliopsida; order Sapindales; family Meliaceae; genus Cedrela; species Cedrela odorata. The sequence goes on along the minus strand of JAXCLQ010000006.1, from coordinate 16,762,473 downwards.
CATAAATTATAATGCTGCAAACTTTGTTATTCACAAAACACCAAGTGTGAAAAAAGTTTTTCCACTAATTATTTTCTTCTTCCTTAGCCTGACCGCTAAGAGCTCATCTTGCCACTAATGATTTTCCTTCCATAGCACATTGCCCTTCGTATGTCTTCAAGAAGTGGCATATCATCTACTTCATCTTCTTGTTCATCTTCTGACTTAACCTCCCCTTAAGCATTAGCTAGCTATATGAACCATACCTTGACATTTAAAACACTTAATATCACAATTTCTAGAAGTAATTGATTTAGTGTTACCTTATTTTAGCGTTGCACCTTGTTTTCATCCTTAGAGGGTTTGAACTTAGGCCTAGTTGATGAAAACTTGTGTCATTTAAGGCCTAGTCTTCAAGAGTTTATAGCAGACGTACTTGTTCCCCTCCTAGCCATGTTCCTTCACTTTAATTATTGCTCAACTTTGATGGCTTGGTGCACCATATCCATCAACTCCACATAATGTTGCATCTCTACCACATCCGCTATTTCACAGTTTAAACCATTCAAAAACCTAGCCATGGTAGTTTCCCTATCCTCCTCTATATTCGTTCAGATCATAGCAACTTCCATCTCTTTATAGTATTCATCTATGGTCTTCGATCCTTAAGTTAGATGCTGCAATTTGTTAAACAATTCTCAATGATAGTAGTTTAGGATGAAACTACTTCTCATGATTGTCTTCATCTTGCCCCACATCTCAACAAGATACTCTTGATTTCTCTTACTATCTTTCAACAATTGATCCTACAAACAATAGCATAATCGATGAATTCAATTGCAGCAAATTTTACCTTTTTGATCTCGGAGTATTTGTGACAATCGAATACCATCTCCATTCTTTTCTCCTACTCTAGATAAGCATTAGGATCGTTTCTACCTTGAAAGGGTGGAATTTTGACCTTAATGCTTCCCACATCATCATTTCACTTAGGTCTACCCATCTTAACTTTTTTATTTCCATAACCAAACCCAAACCTGCCCTAGTTCATTAGTGGTTCATCCAACTCCTTTTCATCTTCAACTTTACCTCATTACACCCCTAGTTGCACTCACTTGAGTAGTTGTCTAATGGGAGCATTTTGATACTACCCTCTAGTTGTCTCTTCTTTCAACCTATCCATCCTCTCATGAATTTACTCTAATTTAAACCTTAACATCTGTCTCATCTCCCCCAGCAATGCTTGTAATTGTAGGTTCGGAGTGGTCAGCTATTATACCTCTTCGATTGAGTTTTCTTCTTAATTATGTGACATATTTAGAATTTGCAAAAATAGGGTTAGAGACCTCACAAGCACTCCCTCACGTGTTTCACTCAAGAAATATTCACTCACGCTCGTGTTTAGCACTTAACGGCTTTTACCCTCTTATGTTCTCACCACTCTTGCCTTTTTTCACTCGTTGTGTCTTTTTTTCACTCTTAATTAAACTCAAGATCAATCAAGATTTAAGCGGTAATTAAAGATGAGGAGCAACCAAACAAACCACAAGATTTAATAAGAAATTCTTAAAAAGCTGATACAAGCAATTAAAGTGACAATGATGGTTCTAGAGTAAAATTAATACTATAAGAAATTATAGGAATGGAGAGCAGCAAAAATTCTGGACTTCTTTTCATCTTTTTTTTTCTTTTCTTTCTTTTCTTTCTTTTCTATTCATGTTTTTTTTTTTTTTTTTTATAGAACTGGGAATAAGGAGTATAAATTAAGATAAATTAAAGTAAAAAAAAAAACACAAAAATTTGAATCAAACTAGTTAAGGAAGAATTCAACCAGCCTATTAGACTCAAAAGAAATTCGACCTCAAACAAAAAACAAAGAAACCTAAATTGGATTAGATTAAGAACAAAAGAACCCCTAAAAACCCTAATTCAAAATTGAGCTAACTAATAATTTTTTTTTTTTTTTGTATTTTTAGAAATCTAATTCAGGGAACAATGATCAACAAAAAAATTAAAGGATAATCTAAACTTGCCTTAAAACTTAAGCTCTGATACCAACTGCTATGAACCTCGCCAACAACGTGACGAAACTCAACACCAAACGTAGTATTGAACCCAAAGATCTTCAAGACGCAAGTTAGTTGAGTCTTGACTTATCACCTAATAAGATAAGAATCAAGAACTATGATAGTTGAAGTCGACACTCTAAGAATCTCAAGAACAACTCAACACTCTAGGTGATAAGTCTAGTTGTTTTTTAATGCCAAAAGAATAAACTTTATAAGTTCAAGAATCCTTTCAATAATAAAAGAAAAATACAAAATAGTTCTTTATTATTATTCTTGACTAATAAAAATGCACATTACTTGTTCTTTTATATAGAGTTCCAAAATTTAACTTAAACTATAGAGAGCTAATGCTATTTTGACATGCGACATTTCCACTTTGAATGAAAGAAAGAAAATAACTAAATTAGAAATTTAACCTAGAAAATAAAACTACTAAATCAAAAATTTGACTCAAAGAAAGAAATTTCTTCTAAAGCCTTAATCATAGTGACTAAGTTCTATTAAGACTGATTTGGACTTATGCTAAGCCCCCACGTGTTTGCCATTTCACCAACTTGTTGAATAAGCTTATTTAATGCTTCTTTAAAATGCTTGGCCTTAAGTCTTGTGATCGGTCCACTTAGCAAGTTTAATGGATCTTGTGACTGGTGTCCTTGAGTCCTTCCAAACCCACATATGAGTTTCCCCTCTTTTATGCATGGTTGTGCAAGTTCGTTTGCATCACGTTCCAGTTCAATTCGTAAATCTTTTACTCATTCTTAATTTTCATCATTTTTCTTATGTTGTCAGGTGTATTTTAAATTGTATTATCATAAAATTTTGCTTTTAATTATACTAAACACTTAGTATTCGACTTTAAGCGTCCTCCCTTTACAACGCAAACAAAGCTTGTTCACTGAGATTTTTGCATTTATGAATTCTAGCATTAATATTAGATAGGTATGTTCTAGGTTGTAGTTTGAGAGTGCTTCCCGTCTTCTCCTAACATGAATGGTTAAGATTGTGATTAACCAATATATTGCTTGAAAATTTTATTTTGATAAGTATTTACCAATTTCAATTAATTTTACCAATTAATTAATTTAACAAACCACACAATAAGCAAATATAAAAGATACAAGCGATTTTAACGTGATTCGAATTTTTCAATCCTACATCCACAAGACTACGCCCACAGAATATAATTTATTAAGAAATAAATGATTACAAGCACTAATAAACTTATACAAAATAAAGACTCCCTCGTATTATTGTCACCGCTATATTAAATCTTCCTTGGTGACCTTATTCAGCGAGATCCTCTTATCTTGATGTGTCGAAATCCCTTCGATATAATTCAGCAAGATCCCTTTACTAGATGCCGTTAAACTCCCTTCAACAAGCAAAAATCCTTCTCCTGAAAAATAATATCAAATAGTCTTAACAACTCTTCAAAAAACATTTTCTAAGTTTATAAAACTAGAAATTATAGACTCATAATTTCTACCAAATTGTTTTTCATAATTTCTACCAAATTGTTATCACTTTAAGGCACTGTAGAAAAAATTAACAATTTGGAAAATAAAACAAGAAAGGAGAACAAAAAATCATGCTTAAAGGCAATCTATTTTGGCATCTTCAAGGCTTGCCACTACACTTAAATTCGAATAAACAGTAAAACACCTAGTTTATTGCAACAAAAATATGTTTCCAGAATAATGTCAATTATGTAAACCTTAACAATCTCTCCCTTTAGCATTCTTTTGGCAAAACATATCCACACTTATTTCTAAATCTAAAATTCACAACTCAAACACAAAAGCGAAACACCTGTATTCACAAACTTGGTTAGATTCTTACAATTTAAATTCTCAAGTTTTTGATACTATGTTTTTATGTTATCAAAATTTATTTTATGACAAGTGAGTGGATGTGTCAAAGTATAACAATTGTCAAATATTTAGATCCTTCTGAAACACAGTTCTCAAATTATCACACACTTGACATTTTTCTTGTGTAAATTGTACACAAAAATCATCATCACAAATTTAACTAATACTAATCAAATTAGCCTTATGGTTTTTAATATAAAACACATTTTTTAGCTTTAAGAATCCTTGAATATTAAATGTTCCTTTTTCATATGATCTATCATTTGTCACCATCACCAAACATCACTTGTCCCTCTAAACAATTAATTTCTAATTTATTCACCAACATTTTTTTAATTCTTTGAAAAGTCTTACATTCTGATTTCATTTTACTTTTCAAGAATTTCAAATTTTTAAAGCAATTTGGTTGAATGTGACCTTTAAAGTTGCAAAAATGATAAGTAGGAACAAACATTTTGTTCTTACCTTATGCACCATAAGATTGACAATCTAAAACCTTACCCTTACTCACGCTAGAAAGTTTGAAATCAGCAGGTGAAGTCTTAGCAAACACTATTTTGGAGCTAGAGTGGTTTTCACTAAGATAGCCAAATCCGTGATGATTGCTACAATGTTTTTCTGAAGTCAAAATATTGTCAAATTTAGACGTACCTAAGTTCAACATCTTCAAGGTTTTCTGAGTATGTTCAAACTCATATTTAACTTCACTAATCCTTCTATCTTTCTCAATGAAGATGGTTTCTATTATGTTCATTATTCTCTTTGCTTCGTTTTATTCCTTCAAAAAACCACCAACTTGTTTCTCTAAGGTTTCATTGCGTTTGCACACATCTACCTATTTGTTGAACACCAATTTGTAAGAGGCTTGTATGGTATCCATGTCTAAGTCATCATCTTCATCACTTTTATCAAAATCAATTTCACTGAAACTAGGTTCTGAGTCAGACTTTCATGCCCCGAATCTGAGGTCCACCTGTGACAATTGCCACAGACTCTCATGATACTCCTTCCATACTTAGAATGTATCAAGAGAGTCTGTAAGGTTTTCCTGTCAATTACCAAAACTTGTAAACAATTTATAAATAGAAATTCTCATCAATGGAATTATTATCAAAGAATTGATCTCCATGATCAATTCATATCAAATAATAAAATAATATCATAGAAACCATTTTCCAATTTGGTTGAATAAAACAATTAAATATTTACATAAACATTTTATTCACAAATATTTTTCAGTTTCCAAATGAAATGATCCAAATAAAAACATATATTCAGTTGACCAAATGTATGTATTTAAGTTAAGGGAACACCTACTCAAAGTGTTGCAAGCTCTCTTTCGCTACCATAAGCTCGGGGACAACTATCGCGCTTAACCTGAAAGCTATAATGTGAGGAACGAGTATACAACTATACTCATTGAGTAAATACATACACACATAAATACATACATGCACCCGCATTCTAAAACTATGATATTGGGATTTCCATTCAACACATGCTTAATATATATATATATATATACACAAACATGTTCATTTAAATCAAATAACTGTAAAATGAATTATAGGACTGCATTCAATTTTAAATAAACAATAGGACTGGTCATACTTTCTCAACTGCTTCCTTGGCTAAGGTAACATCGAAAAACATTAGTAAGTTTTTCATACCTAAAACCATATGGAATGAATTCTTATAAAATAGTAAATCTTTTCTCATACTTTACAAAATCATTTTATTATAGTAAAACATGAATTTATAAAAATATTATCTGTCTCACTAATTTAGCCCCGAGTAGTCGCTTGGTGATATAAGCAACTATCCTTATAATCCATCAAATCCAAAATAATCCTATCAAGCTGCTAGGACTTTCTATAGGGTATCTATATAATCACATTAATGTGCACGGCACACAGTAGACTTGCCATGGCCTTTCCTTCTTATATCAGCTCCACTACAGCTCCACTCACCTATGCGGCCTCTCATAGGTCCGTCCATAAACTACCTCCATGTAAATACAATCAATAAATTAGCCCATTAGTTATACAACAATATATGGCCTTACCAGCCTTATCACCAATATACATGCTTAAAAACAAATCTCTAGCCTTACTGGCCCCATCGCTAGTATATATGCTTAAAAATAAATCATTTATAATCATTGATTTCCATTCATTTAAATCAAACCCGACCTCCCCAACCATATCATTCTCAAACAAATATCATAAAATGTACAAATCAATTCCAGCCTCTTAGCCATTTTAGCATGTATATTAAACATATGTTCAATAGCAAACCAATAATATAAATCATCCCAATATCAATTTAAAATACATGAAATGGTTTCATTTCAATTTGCTTTAACATAAAAATTACTTGTTTAACACACAAGCAATACATATAAATATAATATGTATATATTTATTTATTTATGTATGTATAAATTTACTCACTAGAATGAGAGGGTAACTACTCACACTAAGGTTTCTCGCGCCCACTAAGTCCTTCTCTTTGGTTCTCGGCACCTAATATCACTCACACATAAATCATAAATTTTACTATTCATGTAATCAACATAATGTGTAGAATGCAATATTCGTGGATAAAATAATTAAAAACCCCTTAATTTTATACATATCCTGTGGCTTAACTATCGGAAGCCATTTATCTAATTTCCAACAATGATATCCCTTAACCAACTTATTCTAATTCACATTTTTATGTCAAATTCTCGATATTCATCGAATATCAAAATCCATTTTCATTCTAATAACAAATCACATATCCATTTGCAATCCAATAACAAATCAAATATGTGTTAATCTAATCAATAAACTCAGATTAACACATATTTAACATTCACAATACTTAATCTAATACCAATTTGATACTATTAACATTTTTTATGCTAAATCATTAAAATTCTTAAATTCATATTTTTAACTAAAACGGATATACACGTTCCAAGCAATATTCAATACATATATAATATTATATGTTTTCAATTAACGCAAATCTACATATAACTATATTTCCTATGCGAAGATTTATGAAATTCCTAAGTGAATAGTAACTTCAAAATTTCAATATCCTTAAACTCATAAAATTATACCTATAACGAGGTAATAGACTCACCGGTACTCTATAAAGGCTCTTAGAAATCTCAAATCATCATTTAATCAAAAAAGTCCCAAATTTAGTTCAAAACCCAAATTTCGTCTTCGCTCGATCTTGTCTCTTTTTGCCCAAATTTGGTTCCAATTCAATGAAGAGATGACAAGTAATCATTTGGGTGCGAAAATTTGAGAGAAAACAGGAGAAATTTGAGAAATCAAAAAGAAATGGAGAGAGAGAGAGAGAGAGAGAGAGAGAGAGAAAACAAGATTTTAGTAAGAGATAGGGGAGAGAATTTTGTTTTTAGAGATAGAAAACAAATGGGAAACTATTGAGCTCAGAAACATACCACAATTTTCTAAAAACCCAATTTTCGTAGCGAACCAATCAACCGTTTTCTCGAACTAGTTGACCGGTTGCTACAGTGCCACTACAGTAGCTTAGTTTTTTACTGTTTAAAATTCTTGTGATTTAGTCCCTGAAAACCTTACAATTTTGATTTCTTTTCTAGATATTTTTTAAAATATGAATAAGTCCATATTCTATGTTTTAAAAATACATCTTTAAATGCATTATGAAAATGTTAAAATTATGTTTTTACATAAAATATTTGAGCTCAGAAACATACCACAATTACACACATACAAACATATTTTTCTAAGATTTAAAAATGAATACCCTTAGCTTATATCTTGATTCTTTAACTTGAATCCTTGATACTTTCTTATTTATTTGCTTGATTGAATTAACATATTTGTTATTATTAAAACATGAATAGTTGAGTTTGTGTGACACTAAGGTCAGCAAATAATTTTACCTTCCATGATAGAATTGTAAACCTCAATGCCATGCCTTCCATCTAAGATTATGCATTTATATTCTTAAAAGAAGCTTTACTATACTCTTATATTGAGAATAATTCAGATTGTCATTTCTTAAGGTTTACACAAATATTTTTTTTCGTTTCAACAAACTTTTGTTGATTTTGTTGCAACAAAAATTGATATATGCACTTTTTCCTCTGTTCTAAACATGAGTATACATTAAAAGTAATGTAATTACTTACATTTTCTAAAGTTTCATCCTCTGATTCATTATCACTCCAAGTGATGTTCATAGCCTTTGAATTATTCTTAAGTCTATTAGCACATTTAGCTTGAATATGTTTGAAACCATCACATTACGTACTTGAATACTTCTTTTTCTATTATTTTCAAAGAAATTGATAGGAGACTTAACTTTTAAAGGAATTCTAGAAGTTTGCTTCTTTTTTTGTTCTATTCTTTTCAAAATTTTGTTAAAGTTCTTTGTGACAAGTAAGATAGCTTCTGAATTGTCAATGTTCGCTTCTTCTTCATCTTCAAAATCTTTTATTCATGCATGAAAAGCTAAAATTTTCTCCTTCTTTTGTTGCCTCATATTCATCTCGAATGTCCTAAGTGACCCTACCAGTTCTTCAACTTCCATTGAATCAATATCTTTACTTTCTTCAATTACCGTGACTTTTGCTTGAACCTTTCTGGAAGTGACCATAATATTTTCCTTAAAAGCTTAGTTTTTGAATATTCCTCACCTAAAGCATAAGATTCATTAGCAACATTATTTAATTTAAAATTAAAATCAACAAGTAATTCATTATCTTCCATTCTAAGAGTTTCAAATCTAGAAGCAAGAATTTGAAATTTATACTGCTTCACTGTTGAAATTCCCTCGTAGGTAACTTGAAGAATATTCCATACTATCTTTACGGATTCATAAGTCAAAATTAACTTGAATTAATTCAAGTCTAGAACATTAAAGATTTTATTTAGAGCATTAAAGTTATAACTTGATAAACTATCCTCAATCCTTGTCCAAGTTTCTTTCGGTTTTAGAAATGTTTCATTCTTGTCATCGATCATGGTGAGAGGATTCCAACCGTACACAACAAAACGACATTCCTTCGCATCAATTTCCTTGACAAAAGTCCTCATTATTACTTTTCAATATTAATAATTCGTGTCATCAAATGGTGGTGGACAAGATATTGATCCTCCTTCTCTTTGAAAGTCTATACCTACAAAAATGAATCAAAACCATTAAAATCTCACTAAATAAATTAGTGACCCACTCTAATACCAATTGAAATTTTTGATTTAGCAAGTATTTACCAACTTTAATTAATTTTATCAATTAATTAAATTAACAAACTACACAATAAGTAAATATAAAAGAGATAAATAATTTTAACATGGTTCGAAATTTCTAATCCTACATCCACGAGGCCACGCCCAGAGAAAATAATCTATTAAGAAATAAACAATTACAACCATCAATAGACATATACAAAATAAAGACTTCATCTTCTTATTGTCGCCGCTATATTAAATCTTCCTTGATGGCCTTATTCAACGAGATTCTCTCGCCTTGATGCATCGAAATTCTTTCAACTTAATTCAGCAAGATCCCTTTACTAGATACCATTGAACTCCCTTCAACGAGCAAAAAATCCTTCCCAAAAAATAATATCAAATAGTCATAACCATACTTAAGATAACACTCTCTAAGTTTATGAAACTAGAAATTATAAACTCATAATTTTCACTAAGTGGTTTTTACTTTAAGGCACTAAGGAAAACATTAACAATTTAAAAAATAAAACAAAAAGGAAGGAGAACAAAAATCACACTCAAAGGCTTTTTGTTTTGGTGTCTCCAAGGCTTGCCACAACTTTGAAGATATGACATATTTATAGTAAAACCCTAAACCTTGTTCCATGAAGGTTTTTGTTTTCTAAACCTAAAAGGAATAGATCTTCCTAAATAGGAAGGACTCTCTCCTAAATAAAAGATTTATTTCCAAATAATAATTTGTAGAACCAACAAAATTTGATATAACTTAAATTTATTCAATTTCGGCATTAGTGACGAATTCCAATGTGTTAGGTTTCGAGAGAACATATGTAAGTTACACACATATAATTAACTTAAAACTTAGGCAGAAAATGCCATAGATATATATATATATATATATATAGCTCTAAGTATGTGCTTTTATTTCTCTTTTATCTTCATGATAAATATAAATAGTATAAGGACTGGATTGAAAAGATTTTAAAACTCAAGAGGTTAATAGGTGAAATTTCCATAATTAAAGGAAAAAAGTACAAATAATGGAAAATGTAAGGCCACCATTAAAATATTCATATTATTATATTATGGCCCAATGAATGTTACTAAGTTAAGCCCTAAATCTTACTAAGTGAGACCAATATAATTAAGCAAATTTAATCCCAATGAGGATTATATTAAAGCCCAAAATCATCAAATCCAAACAAGCCTAATTCGTATGTTTAAGTCTCCAATTTTCTAGATTATTCCACCTTTGTTTAGAGAAAATAAAAAGACCAAAATAAAGAATAAAATAGTAGCAAAAAGGAAGCCAAAAACGTGCATGACAAAAGAGAGAAAGGGATAAGTGCCAAATAAGTGAGGGGGGAGAAAGCTTTGACTGAGAAGAGAGATAAAAGGGGAAGGCCAAAACATGAGCAAGGGAAGAAACAAGAAGAATAAACCGTGAGCTAGAAGAAAGAAATGAGAACGAAGAGAGAGAAGATGGTGAAGAAGAATAGAGAAAGAGAGAAAAAGAGAAGAGAAAGGGCTTTTAATGGTAAGTGTGTATTTATTGTTTTGGAAGTTTGATTTTTGTTGTTGTATTTATTTTATGTTACAATTTGTGATGAAATTAAATGTTTAATTGTAGTGTAATGAGGTATGTATGCTATGAAAGGTTATAAATACATGTGTGTGTGATGTATTTAATGTCAAATGAAGTAGAATGAACATAAATCGATGTTGGTGGCGCAAAATTTTTCAGTAGTGAGTGTTAATGATAAGTGCAGAATATATGTGTTTATATAATAGAGTTATGGTGGTGACAAGTTACTGAAAAAATGTGGTTTAAAGTGTGTTGCCAAAAATCTAGGTTGAGATATGTTGTAGGTTTTAAGCGGCGCACGTTTGTCGCAAGCGTAGGGTATATATTGTGGAATAAAATGTCCTCTAAAACAAAGTTAGTAATTCGGGGTGAAAATTCAAAATTGATACAATAGATAATTAAAACATATTGATGTTTAATTAGGTGACAAATTCAGGTATAATATATTTATTTATTTATTAGATAGATATGTCACGCCTCGATCCACCTATATGGGTTCGTAACAACAGCCACACAACAGTGGATATACATATCATCTGTACTCCCAGGATTGTGTAAGGCTTCCCATATTTTATTCATACAAATAATTAAAATCCTAATTTAATATTTCACATATAATGTCCATATAAATACATACACATGTATAAACATATATTAAATCCCTAACATTTATACCTATAATATATTCGTTATTCACAAATCAATTACAAAATATAGTTTATGGATCCTAAATAAACCTCATATACATATATAACATTTGAGACCTTAAGTACCTATTAGTCTCCTATAATAGTACTTTGTCAAATTTGATTTGGAGAGTGGACTCACAACCTCCACAAAACCTGTCTAAGCTAAAAATATTTTAAGAAAATAAAAAAGTGAGTATAACTCAGTGAATAAATTGATTGTATTAAATCTGAAAAATCATAAAACAATATATAAGTAAGAGTATCAGCATTTTAACACAAGAAATACAAATTTTCTTTATAATTTAAAATCATTTCATCTGACATAACATGCTAAAAACTAATGTCATAAATAATATTTGTGAATGTTCAAATAAAAATATTTGGACTTGCCAGAAAACTATCCCTCGAGACAGTCTCTAGTGTTCAAATAAAAATAATCGAGTTTTTCTGTATCAGTATATAAAACAATTTATTAGCCATCTCGTTAGTGTTGGCCTAGATAAGTAAATGCGGTACTAGACATCAACTTATCCAACTGTAATCTCACCTTTGCCTCTTAACAGACAACAAAGGCGGAAATGGTAACCTCTCATTTGCCTCTTAATAGACGACAAAGGAAGAAATAGTAACCTCTCTCTTACCTCATCAACACCTTTTCGAAAACACATACTCTGGCCCGAGATTTCATTTCCCATGTATGACATCCCCGTCTAAAATCTTAAGCTCCAAATATCTGAGTTAGCAGATTCCATCTCGGTCATCACCTTTCCTCATACACCAAGAACACATTGCCAGCAAGCTTATTTCACCAAGCATGACTTGCCCAGTGCGATATACACAAGTGAACAATGTGCCTCAATGCAGATGACAATTGTAATACCTCAAGTTTAAGGACTAATGGTACATTAGTACGGCTGTATGACTTATCATTGACTGTGGATAATCACCCATGTGATTCGTCACGTTTAGTCACACTTAGTAACATGTTCTCCAATGATCACCCATGTTTATGCTCTTAAGACATGAGACTCATCTCCCAACTATTAATATCAAATATAAATCTTTGGTAACATCAAACATGCCAGTCATGTAATGTCATAGTCTCATATGACATCACCTCAACCGAGAATTGATTCAGATATATTCAAATCAACACTCAATACTTATATCTACAACTCCTTACAGATAGAGTCGTGATATCATAATACATTATGGAATCTCATTCTGTAATATTTATTAAAGCAACTGTAAATGTAAAATGATATAAATGTTATCTTATTAATCGTAAATAATTTTCAATTAATTATAGAAATATATTTATATATACAAGGAATGATATCTCTGAACTACTTGACACGATTGGTTATATGGCATATCTCTAACAACAACCCCTATTGACAGTTTTCACTCCTACAATATTTACACCATTTTCATGCTCTATCACCATTTCAATGCTCTATAACCTTTTAAATTTACATTTATCATACACCAATCTCATTAAACTAAGGCCCCAAAAACCTATTCATGCCTTACCATATTATGTATTTTTCATTAATACAAGTTTCTACAAAAACTAAAATTGCACACACAAGCATCTTCTACACTATCAACACCCTTTCACCTTCTCATTAACCTTTCTACACAATACATATTCACCACATTTATACATAATAAAATCTCTAATTCATGCTTTAACAATCAAATCTAACATTACTCAAACATTAAATATTAACCACAAATTATAAAACCAATTAATACACACACCTAGACACATGTACACTAACTCACCTTCCTTTCTCTTCCTTCACTCTTCCTCTCTTACTTTCTTCTTTCTCTTCCCACCTGATTCAGCTACTCTCCTAGTTTCCTTCTTCTTCTTCTCTTCTTCCTCTTGCTTGCTTAGCCTTCCTCACCTCCACCAAAAAGCACCACACGGCCACAAACTTCCTCACACGTATAATTTTTACTTTGTTTTCTTGTCCCCCTTTTAGCTCACATTTAAGCTCTCTTTCTCTTTTATTTTGTTTCTTTTTATTACTAAAATAAAGAATGGAAAATTCTAGAAAATGGTGGAAAAGTAAAACATTAATTGGGCTATTTTTGCATTTAATTACTTTTGGGTCTAATTTTTCATAAACCTAGCATTTGGGCTTACCTTGTTTTCTTTATTTTCTTTGTCTCCACATAAGCCACCCTTCCTCCCTCAATTGTCTCTTTAACTTGTTAAACAAATGTGAAATACTTTAAGAAATTTAGACTAAATACATAAGAATTTGGGCTTTAATTTTGGATTTAATTATTTGGGCTCATTTTTCATTAAATTTGGACTTGGATTAAATTAATTAAATAGAACTTCATTTAGAAAAATCTTAAACTTAATTTATTAATACTATTTGCCTTAATTTTAGTAATATAAGTATTCTAAAAATGGCCCCATATTTTTCATATTTGCACTTTTTTCCTAACTTTATGAAAATTTTGCACTTTACCCCTTGAGTTTTAAAAATTCTTTCAATCTAGTCCTTGCATCTTTATAATTATCTTGAAAATATATTAGAAATAAAATCACGAACTTAGATCAATATATATATATATATATATATTTATGGAGTTTTGAAACTAAGTGTCAATTTTACTATTCATGCATGCCAAAATAAAATTTCTTCAAACTTTAACGCATCTAAATACTTCATTAATATCAGAGTCAAATATACTTAAATAATATCAAATTTGTTGGGTTCTACAAGATATATTATATTAAATCTTAACAAGGAATCATTTATTATAGATCGATAACTAAACATCCGACACCAACGCCTTAAACTAAGTAGATTAGATTGCAACCAGTAAGTGGATCTTACTTGTTTTTATTTTTTTTTAAACTGTTTTATAAAACTTATTATCATTAACAATACTTAGGTAATATATGAAATTACTACCAGAGGTTTACTAATGCTAGTCCCCAAAGGTCAGAGCGGAGAAGTTTAAGTGGCTTTGTTGTGTATGTTTCACTAAATTAAAGGTCAATTTGTGATTTTTGCCAAGTTAACATGCCACAAAATTTTGGAGACTAAACGTTATTATGTAAATGTTTGTACAAACTGAGATCATCTTCTTAAGTGTTTAGTTATTGGGGTGGCCATGCCTCTTGTGAAGGACATCAAATTCTTTTTTGGACTCTAGACAGTTAATAGTAACATTTGTACTAGATTGACTCTTTACACACTCAAATTTAATGTCCATAGGACCATCATTTGTTGAAGCAAACAATGAAATAGCTTAAAATTGACTCTCTAACCTATTTGGACACTTATCAGGATTTATTTTAGCCTCCTTCGCTCCATTCAGTATGCACAAACCATCTTTAGCCACTCCTTGCAGCACAAGCCTCTTCATTTGGTCATTCACCACACATCTAATGTTATCAAATTTAATAAAAAGAAGGTTATCAGATGTTAGTCTGGATATACTCAACAATTTTTTTGTAATGTCAGGGACATAGAGTTATATTTTTCAATATCAAATTAAAGGAATTGTTTTGTGCAAGGTGTTGTGTCCAATATGAGATATTTTTAACTTCTTACCAATGCCTATTGTCATGCCCCGACTTTGGGGTCTACCTATGACAATCGCCACAGGCTCTTACGATATATCTACTACACCAGAATGTATCAAAAGTGTCTATAAGGCCTTTTTAATAAATTTTCAACTTGGTAAACAGTTCAAAATATAAAATTTTCATTCATGGGATCATTATTATCAAAGAATTGATCTTCATAATCAATTCATCCATAATATATAACAAATATTAATATGAAAATCATTTTTAAATTTGGGTTGAACAAAACATAAACAACTACAAAATCATTTAAATTACAATTGCATTATAAAAACCCATTACATTTATCTAGTGGAACAACTACTCATGTGAGTTAAGAAGATAACCTTTCTAGAGCGTGGTAGATTTTTCGCTGCAAATACTAGCTTAACGAGCACTAATGCTCCTAACCTGAAAGCAGTAATTGTGATAAGTGAGTATACAACTATACTCAGTGAGTAAATACATACATATATAGATATACATATATGCACACATATTTTCAAGTACAGATATTTGGACTTTCAACATTTCTCATGTTCAAAATATATATATATATATTCATGTTCATGTACAACAATTGACTGTAAAACATATTATTGGTTTTCATTTCATTTTAAACATCCAAAACAAGCTAACCATACTTTTCTTATCGTTACCTTGGCCGAAGTAACGTCGAAATCTATCAATGAGCCTGTTATGCATAAAACCATATACAATGCATTCTAATAAAACATAAAATATTTTCTTATGCATTCTAAAATCATTAACTTCTTGTAAAGCATGCAATTAGAAAATAAAATAATGCTCGTCTCACTGATGTTGACCTTGAGTAGTCACTTGGTGATAAAGTGATTGTCCTTGATATTCGCCAAGTCTCTGAGATCCCTATAAAGCCGCCAGAACTTTCCATAAGATCTCCATATAATTGCACATCAGTGCACCGGCACACAGTGGGCTTACCATGGCTTAACCTCCTTTATACAACCCTACTGTGACACCAATAACCTTTGCGGCCTCTCATAGGTCCGTCCATTGGTTACAGCCCTATATATATAATAAATAACCTGGCTTACTGGCCATATATCAATAACCAGCCTTAACGACCTCATATCACCAATATATATATACATTAAAAATAATTTATTTTTAGTACGTTAATGTACCCATGTAAATCAAAGCTCGGCCTCCCCGGTTGTAACATTTTCACACAACCTTCATAAAACATATAAACCAAATTCGACCTTCCTAGCCATTATATGCATATATGGTAAAACATAATTTAACAGCAAACCACAATATACAAATCATTTTCCCAATATCATACCAAATAACAATAACACTTTCATTTTCAATAAATTTACACACATGCGTATATATTTATTTATATCACAAGCATTTTATTTACATAATTATATATGTATAAATTTACTCATTGTTATGGGAGGGTCACCACTCCTACAATCAATCCTCGCACCTACTAAGTTCCACTATCATGTGTTCAGTGCCTAACATCACCCATGCGCAGTCTCCTGAATTTCAATGTCCGAATAATTAACAATTATGCTTTCAATGTAATATTCATGAATAATATGTCTAAAACTCCTTAATTTGACACATTTCACCTCACGAGACTTTACTAACTAGGCCATTTATCCTATTCCCAACAACGGAATCCCATGGCCGTAATTATTCCTAATTTTTATTTTTTGTCCAAGATCAATATATGCGTTCTTAGTAATATTTAACACATATACCATCTCCATACATCTCTAATTCACCCAATTAAGCACAATTCTAGATTTCTTACGTGAAATTAACCAAAAAATTTTGGATAAACAGTAAATTCATAATTTCAAATGTTACAAAATCTTAAAATCATGATTATAATATGTTAATGGACTTATCGATAACTTGTCTAAGCCCTTAAAAATCTTGATTTGTCTTTTACACGCAAAAGTCCCAAATTTGAGTTGAAACTCATTTTTCTTCTTTGCTTATTCTCACATTTTCTAGCCCAAATATAGTACCAATGCGAAGAAAATACGATGAGAATTCATTTGGTGGTGAAAATTTCAAATTTAATCGAAAAACAAATGAGAAATCGAAGAGAGAGGTGAGAGACTGTATTTAGAGAGAGAAAAATGGGTTTTGCGTGTTTTGAGAAAGAGAGAGAGAGAGAGAGAGAGAGAAACATGAAACAAGTAATGAGGAGCTTGGGTTTATATAGACAAAGGGGTGAAAAGACCAAAAAAAAACCCTTAAAATCCTTTAAAAATCTCAAAAAAAAACTAGATTTTTGCGATGAACAATGTGCTACAGTGCGCTACAGTGTCCGTCTAACATATTCACTGCCGATTGATCGATTTTTACTGTTCACCCAACTAGCATTCTATCGGTCGACCGCTTTCTATAACCGATCAAACAGTGCTACAGTGAAATGCTATAGTATCCCACTACAGTAACTCGATTTTCACTGTTAGAAAATCTTGCGATTTAGTTTCTGAAACTTTGTAGTTTGGTCCCTTTTCAGATTTTAAAAAAAAATACTAATAAATCCATATTAATCATTCTATTACACCAACTTAAGTTCTCATAAGCCTCGTTAATGTGCCAAATAAATCTTGAATCATTCACGTGTGATATGAATGTCATTAAATGACTATTTTATCCTTATGTTCAGAAAACAGGCTTTAACACCTATGGTCAAGCTTTCTTTACCTTTGTATTCTGATTTCAAGGAAATTTTATTGAGATCATTTGTGATGTGATTTGTGGTACCACTATCTAGATACCAGCCACTCTCATTGGGGGTGTTTTGTGCTACCATGTATGCTGAGGTTTGTGCTTAATTTCCTTAGTTCTTGGCCTCAAAGTCATGATCAAACTAATACCAACATGTTGTGGCAGAGTGGGCCAACTTTGTAGCAAATATGGAAGGTGACTTTGTTTTGGCTTCTTCCTTCAGAGTTTCTGCCTCTTCCTTTGCCTCTATAATTTCTTGTTCCTCCTCCATAGTTCTGTCCTCTTCCCACTAGAGTCTGGTTTCTTTCCGGGTTCCAGTTGTGTTAGTTATTGTTTGTGATAACATTTGCTTCAATGTTGATGCTCCCAATGATATTGTTGCTCTCTAATATGGTTTCAAAGATAAGCAGTTGGACATAAATGTCTTTAATGGTCATGAAATTCATTCTCGAAGCAACATTAACTATTATTGCATCATACTTAGTCCTCAAGCCATTCAAAATATGTTCTTTAAGGTCTTCTTTATTCATTTTTTTCCTGAGATGGCAAGTGCATCTGCTAGGATTTGAATTTTGGTGTAGTAATATGAGATGTTCATTGAGCCCCTTTTGGTATTTTGAAGTTGATTCTTGAGATACTTGGTTCTTACTTATGATTGTGAGGAGAAAATCCTTGTTACTGCAACCCATAAATCTTTTGAGGTGGTGTTGCTTGTGAATGATGTTAGTGTATTTTCACTCATGGTTGATATGAGCGAAGACAACAATAACTGATCTTGTTTGTGCCATTGATGGAAGGCTTGATTTTCTGTGATTACTGTGTTGTCATCTTCACCAACAGAGATGATGAACTTGTCTGGAATGGCTTTAGAACCATCCATATATCCTTCAAGATTATTGCCTTTAATAGCGGGCAATACTTGAGTCTTCCATACTAGATAGTTGTTTTTGTCCAGTTTAACAGTTGCACAGTAGGATAGGTGAGTCTGCGCTTGATTGGTGGCTGAGCTCAAGGTTTGATTGTTCTCTTGATTTGGTGTCAAGGTTGGTGCTGTGAAGGGATGAACCTTGGCTCTGATACCAAGTTAAGTTTTGAGAGAATTGTAGAAAACAGAGAACAAGAACCAGAGGCTGCAATATGCGGTTTTTTGTATTTCGGCTATGCATCACTTTACGCTGATGCTACATTTATATACAGGAATGTAGGCTACTGATGCTTTACTTTAGTGTTTACAAATAAAACAAAAGACAGTGTGACAGCAAGGCATTGAGCAGACAGTGGTTAGGTGATGCATCTGTCCAAGGAGGTTGCTCCAGAAATATAGAAAAAGGCTGATGGATGAAGACGAAATACTGCACACTTCATTCTTAGCACTCATTCTAGTGCTTGGTTAATGATCCTGGTATAGTAGGAGTGGATTGGTGAGGATAGCAAGTTTGTCTTATATATGGAGCCTTGGGTTGCAGTGCAATAACACACGCTTTTTGGGACCAGAAACCCAATCCCTTTTGCACAAAACAGATATTTTTAATTCATTGTAATCTAGATTATAAGTGAAGCCTAAGTTTTTCTTTATTGGAATTCCTTGATGTTCTAAACTTGAAGGCAATACTTTAGATATCAAGTTAAGTCCGTGGTTAAGCAAAATGTGTTAGGACATTGAATTGCGTTGACAATATCTTACGAGATTCAATTCTGAAAGGTAGAATTCGGTTTGATTCAAGTGTGAACATTGTGTGTGAGTGTCTGTGAAGGGAGTGAATGATTGGTGTTTGCACATAATTATTAAACTATTTTTAGTACAGAGATTACTGTTGGAGCGGCTCATTTACTATTCCAAGGTTTTGTTGACCTCAATGTTCCCATCTTAGTAGTGCCACAGATGTAATGTTCAATGCTAGTTTTGTTCAAAATTTTTAGAGACCCAATGTTAAATCCTTTTTTCTACAAAAACTTGTCATGTTTTATTTCATGTAAATTATACATTTTCTTGGTGGTAGTTCAATTTGATTGATAAGGGAAGTCTGAAGAAATCGTGTTCTTGTAAAGTTGTAACTAATACTAATAATACTTTAATTTATAAGGGGTATACAGTTTTTATCAGTTTTACTTAGTCCATTCAACATCAGGAGGATGATTTTAAGTGCAATGTAATCTTCATGATCTCTATGAGCATACTTTGTTGAGTCATAGCCGACTCCAAGGACTCCCATTAACATTATGAGCTCACTTGGTCCGGAATCCTAATCTTCCCCTATGCAAATCGGCATCCTGATACCGTGTAAAGTTGAGATTGTCAATATCTAATTTGTGCTTTTAGCAGTTTGATTGTCCTTTTTAATCGCAATTGCGCTTGTTGAAGAGTAAAGAAATGTGCCTTAACTTGTTTTTTTCATCTTGTAAAAGTATTTTATTATAATTGTTTTCAACTCATGTTGCACTAATGTAAAGACAGTTTATTCTATTTACTTCATGGCCGTGTGAACTACAAATGAGCTTGTTGTAGTTATCAAGATATTATGTTATTAGGAATTGGTTGGCTGCCAGTTATCTTACCTTGTTGTTATCATTTGTTTGAATAAAGAATACTACTCATAAAGATATTGATTTACATTCCATTTTGCATTTTTTTTTAGCAGATTCCATGTTGTGGCGTATTTGCATCTAATATGATGGTTGGAGGTGGTCGACGAGGTAGGATGTTCCCATTTCCTCCTGATGTTTATACTCTGTCATTCAGGCTTCATCTTGGAAGGTTTTCCAAAAGATTAGGGTTATAAGTTCAACTTCAGATGGTTAGAAACATCATCTGAATGTTGTTTAGACGAGACGGAACAAGATGATGTGAATGGTAACCATAAGCGTGGATATTGGATAGATTATAAGGCAGGTAAATTTATTGACCAGCAACTGAAGTCAGATTTTTTTATGAAACAGATTGATTGTAAGCATTCCAAAGGTGGGCTTTGTGTAGATTATGTGTTTATAATTTGAGAGAGCGGAAAAGGAAAGGGGTTTTGAAGTAGGTCAGTCCTCTCCTGTGTATTATGATTCAGTTTTATTTTCTTTTATTTTATACTTTTGTGCATTGGCTTGGCTTTGCTTCATCCTTTTTCTTTTTTGTTAGGGGTTTTGTAACTCTTATATTCTTGTAAATAAATACAACAAAATTAATTTGTTATGTGATTTACCATTACCAAATGATTGTAATAGTGATGAATGTTTACCTTTTCTTGACCCATCGATTCATTTTAAATGTTTATTACGAAAATTCATGTTATCTTCATTCTTCTCCTCATAACTACTACAAATTTTGGAACAATATTTACTACTACTAAACTAATATTTTAATATTTTAATTTGTCTTTGGTTGTGATTTGAAAACAAAAATATAAAGGTAATTGGTAACAATAACTTTTAGTGAGATTCACTACCTTTTTTTTTTTTTTCATTAATATTTGATCTCTCTTTTAGTGAGATTCACTACTTTTTTTTTTTT
Organism: Cedrela odorata; assembly: GCA_035584115.1. Lineage (NCBI taxonomy): Eukaryota > Viridiplantae > Streptophyta > Magnoliopsida > Sapindales > Meliaceae > Cedrela > Cedrela odorata. The sequence goes on along the minus strand of JAXCLQ010000006.1, from coordinate 16,741,213 downwards.
CATTAATATTTGATCTCTAGTCCTTCCATTTTTCAGTAGTTGTGACTTAAACTCACTACATCTCAATATCAAATAAAGCATAAGACATTTTATGATTTGTTGTATTATTTTTTGAGTAGTATTTTTAAAAATATTTATGAAGATGAAAATGGTATATTTGATTTTGTATTTACAAGAATATAAGAGTTTGATATTAGGTTTAAAATAATTTTCTAAATCGAGAAGAATGGTTAGACCTTCTAAGTTTAGAAAAAGGTATAATTAAGGTTGAATCTAGTATAGAGATGGGTTGTTATAACAAGCACCATTCGTTGTAAAAAAAAAACCCTCACCCAGCCTAGCCAGTTCAGTTGGAAGTTCAATAATGACTCGCCCAAAAGTCCAACAATATCTTAAGAAAATTTGTGGTAGATGCTCTGAACTTGCAGGTTAATGCAGGGAAGGAATTATTCGAAATACTCCCTCTTTCCCGCTGGAAGATCCTCTGGAAGAAGTTCACAAAGCTCTGCCACCTCATTGTCGGATTGGCCAAACATCTGTTTCTTCTTCTGAGACCTTTCCTTAGAAGCCGCAGTGACAGCCTTGCGCTTTTCCTTTCCCTTATCTGCATGAGAAGCCGGAGAGGGAGGCATTGGTCCTCGAATTATTACCCCCTTGTTAGGGGCCTAGGGGCCTGTCGAACTAGAAGCGCCAGTTGCCTTTGAAGCTCTTGAAGCCTTAACTGAACCTTTTTAAGCTTCCTTGAAAGGTTGAAGAGCCTTCCCAGTTCACTTCTCTTTGGCCAATCTCTGCAAGACCTCGTAGGAGTCTAAAGTAGGATTTTTAAAGGCCATATCGCCTGTGAGGATAAATAAAACCAAGGTCAAATATCGTCATCCGAACACAAGGACAAATCATTTCAAGATAATTACCTTGTAGAGTGGCCTTTTCCAAGTCTAATTGATCCCTAGATAACCAAAATCCACGAGGCCTGATGTAATTATCTCATCTTCTGATAGCAAAATGCTCTGATCAAACGCTAAAGACCTCGCTACCCTTACCCTCTCCTTGCTACGGAGATCCAACTCAAGCAAACCACTCCAGGTGATTACCTTTCCAAAAGGTCTCCACACATGGGTGCCAGGGTTAGAGTTCCAGTTACCTTCAACAAAGAACTACTTTTTGTTCCAATTTTTGTTGGAGGTGAGGTTACTGAACAGAACAGTGAGCTTGAGTATGCTCTGTTTTTATGAGCAGTGGAAGCACGATGCACAAAACAAACTTCCGTGCCACAACCGTACAGGAGAGCCATGGCTATCTTCATAAACCTACAAAATGGGCTCCCAATCGATCTTGACATGCACACATGCATGTTTTAGGTTTCAAAAATCATGCTCTGTTCCAAAAAAAAAAAAAAGCAAAGATAAGATTCTTACTTCTTTGTTGTGCAATCCAGAATAACAACTGGCTTGCTTCCTTAGGTGTCTACACACATTAATGTTGACAATGCCGGTTCCGGCTTTGTTGAAATTTTTAAGCTTTGGTTTAAACTTCACCAAGCTTACTAAGCATACTCTCTCTCTAGCCTTTCTCTTCCTCTCTCTTCTACTTCTTGTTCTGATTTACAACCAAAACACCACATCAAGTTTTGCTTCACCAAGCTGCTCTTAGTTGAAGAAGAAAAAGAAGAAGAAGCTCTTGGTTTCTCAAAACACAAAAGATAGCATTCGTATGTTATCGGTTCTTTTTTTTTTTTTTTTACACGCACACACAGGCTTAACACTTAAGCCTTTGCATTTTTATATCAAATCTAATTTGATAACCGACTCTTTCTACCGACTACCACCTTGCATGAATTAACCGACTTGCATCTTCAAAATATCACAAATAAATTAATACAAGAAGATGAGTCGTGGTGTTTTAGGTCAGCAGTGTGCATTATTAACTAAATACATGCATCACATTAATACACATATATACATTAATACATTATTAATATAATATATATACATTAATCAAATTAA
>JAXCLQ010000006.1:16716233-16728584 GCA_035584115.1 Cedrela odorata | reverse complement strand
AAAGAAGATAAGAGGAAGGAGAGGCCGAGAGGGAGAATAAGAAGAAGTAAAGAAGAGAAAGGGAAGAAAAATAAAAGAAAAGAGAAATGAGAAGAAAAAGAAGAAGAAGAGAGATGAAGGAGAGGTCGAGAGGGAGAAGAAGAAGAGAAAGGGAAAAGAAGAAATGAAAAGAAAAGAGAAAGGAGAAGAAAAAGAAGAAGAAGAGAAACAAGAGGAAAGAGAGGCCGAGTAGGAGAAGAAAAAGAAGAAAAGAAGAGAAAGAGAAGAAGAAGAAAAGTAAAGAAAAGAGAAATGAGAAGAAAAAGAAGAAGAAGAAGAGAATAAGAGAGGAAAGAGAGGCCAAGAGGGAGAAGAAGAAGAAGAAAAGAAAAGAAAAGGAAGAAGAAAAAAAGAAAAGAAAAGAAAAGAAAAAAGAAATGAGAAGAAAAAGAAGAAGAAGAGAAGATGAGAGGAAGGAGAGGCCGAGAGGGAGAAGACGAAGAAGAAAAGAAGAAGAAAGGGAATAATAAAGAAAGAAAAGAAAAGAGAAAGAAGAAGAAAAGAGAAAAGAAAAGACAAGGGAGAAATCAAGAAAGAAGAAAGAGGAAGGAGGAAAAAGAAAGAAAAGAAGAAGAAAAAAAATGAAAGAAGAGGAGAAACAAGAGGAGGAAATTTTTCACATTCTACATTGTAGTGGGTGAGTTTAGACTATAGGTTATATAGCTTGGATTCTCCTAGCTCAATAGAAGTGTTTTGGGTTGTAAAGCCCAAGATGAAACCCATGACGGACTGTGTGCCTAAAGCGGATAATATATACTCGGTTGTTGGGTCCGGGCTGTTACATTTGTGGTATCAGAGCATAGATGTGATTCTATAGACTTACATAAGAATAGATTTATAGATACTATTCACTTATGGATTTAGATTTTGAATCCTTTTATGTTGTCTTATGTTTTATCTTTTCAACTTTGTAGATATGGAAGGGAAAAAAAAGATTACCAGGTGAGGAGAGATCGAACATACTAAACAATTTTCTTTAAGTGGATTTCTTGTTAAGAATATTCGAAAGTTACATCGAGAAAGAATGAAAGAGGAATTAAAAGAGTCTAGTATGATTTTTAACAATCTGCTCTCAGGTCTTAGTGTTTCTAAGAAAAGAAAGAAGGAAGTTGGAACAGGAATGTGTATTTATGGCAAGGGAGCTAATAAGAATAAGTTGGTTTTGAAACTCTTTATGCACCTGCACCTAAAGTGGCAAGACCTTTGAATAATGTGGTTGATATCCTTAGAGAGATGTTGAATGTTGTTAATGAGGAGAGAATAGTAGAGTTGGAACCATTTCGAGTTAAGATTGATGTTCTTTTTGAACCTATGAAATTTGAGAAATAAGTTGTGATATTGATTTAATCACTAGGAACTTTTGATTGACTCCTTTGATTTTAAATAGGTTTTATTATTATTTGTTTTAGCATGATTGATGTTTTTGTTTAGAATTATTTGAACTATATAGTGGTTATTGTTAATAAAATAAGATTGTTATTGATTTATTTAATTATATTTGAGTATTGTGATTTGCTATTGATATATATTTTCCATTATGCCCTTATCTAGAACACATGTTATATCATAATAATATGGTGTTTTCTTATGAGGTTATATAACGTGTTTGTTTAGACAAGATGGCATGTAGAACTGCTAATAAGAATAATGCATCAAGCTCTGAAAATCCCCCAACCACTATTGATTCTACTGTTCTCAAAATGGCTCAAGAAACTAATCCATTGATATGCATGATGGCCAGGATGGTAGAACAACAGGATAAACTAATTAGAGAATTCACTCGTGGTAGGGGTATTGCATAATATAATGTTAACACTGAAGGACAAGCTAGTAATAATGAGGCTAGAGTTGCGGTAACACTAGAGCGGTTTAAGAAATTAAGACTACCAGCATTTAATGGAACCACCGATCCATTTATTGGTGAGGCATGGTTGAAGTAGATGGAGAAGATATTCATTGCCATAGGGTGTGACATTGATCATCGGGTTATGCTTGCATCATTTGTAGTCTAGGTGAGGCAGACCTTTGGTGGGATGCTAGGGCTTGTCTTTTGAAGGCCCAACTGAATGGATGGTCAATCACTTGGGATTTGTTTATAGAGGCCTTTTGGAAAAATACTTTCTTGATCGAGTTCGAGATTAGATGGAGGCAGATTTCTTGACGCTGACACAAGGGTCAAAGACAGTGGCTAAGTATGAAGACCAGTTTACAGCTTTATCGCAATTTGCTCCCATGTTAGTGGCTAGTGAGGGTAGCAAATGTAGAAGTTTCCTTGAAGGGTTACGCCCATTGATTAAATCTTGCTTATCTATTCTCAAGCTAACTATATATACAAACTTGTTTGATCAGGCCATCAATGCTGAGAGGGACTTAGCTGAATCTCAAGCTATACAAGATCAAAAAGGTAAGCAAAACTGTCGTGGTAGGTCTCGAGTTGGAGGTTTTAACAACTACGGCAACCAATCTTAAAAGCATGTTACTGAGACCAATAAGAATGGCTATAAAGGATTTCGGCTAATCCTAAAAAAAATGTCTAGGAGAATGTTATTTGAAGTTAGGAGCATTTTTGGCTAGGGAGAAATGAGACATATAGTTAGAGACTGTCCTAAAAAGTGTGGTTTCAGTATAATGAATCAAACTGATGAGGAATAAATGAAGAAACCGAGGATTCAAGGACGTTTCTTTGCCATGACTAAACAAGATGCTAGGGCATCAAATGACATAGTGTTAGGTACATTATCCTTATTCTCCAGAGATTGTAGGGTTTTGTTTAATTTGGGAGCTACTCATTCATTCATATCATGCACATTTGCCCAACACTCAAACACACCTACTGAACCATTGGAGTTTTATTTATTGATTTCTACACCTATTGGAGATAATGTATTAGTAGTCTGCGTTTACAAATCATGTGTAATTAACCTATGTGGTAGAAAATTTCTAGTTGATCTATTACCCTTAGAGATGTATGAATTTGATGTAATTTTAGGGATGAGTTGGTTGGCTACATATTATGCCACAGTAGATTATTTTGCAAAGGAGATTGTGTTCCATATACCAAGAAAACCAGAGTTTATATTCAGAGGGAGTCAAAATTGTAATAACGCATTGATTTTAGTGGTTAAAGCTAGTAAGATGTTGATGAAGGGTTGTGAAAGGTACCTGGCTTATACAATAGCTGATAATGATGGGGAACTTTGTCTTGAAGATATAACTATAGTAAAGGATTTTAGTGATGTGTTTCCAGAAGATCTACCAGGACTACCTCTAGTAGAGAAGTAAAGTTCGCCATTAACATTGTACCCAATATAACACCTATATCTAAGGCTCTATATCGGATAGTGCCTCTTAAGTTGAGGAAACTTAAGGTTTAATTACAGGAATTACTAGATAAAGATTCATTCGTCTTAGTGTTTCATCATGGGGTGCTCTAGTATTGTTTGTCAAAAAGAAATATGGTACCATGAGATTGTACATTGATTATCGCCAACTGAATCAAATCACCATTAAGAACAAGTACCCACTTCCTCAAATAGATGATCTTTTTGACCAACTTCAAGAAGCAACGGTGTTTTCTAAGATTGATCTACGATTGAGATATCATTAGTTGTGGGTTAAGAGTAGTAATATTTTTAAACCTGCTTTCAGAAGTTAATATGGACATTATGAGTTTCTGGTGATGTTGTTTGGTTTAAACAATGCTTTCGTAGTCTTTATGGACTTAATGAATAGGGTTTTCCAACCTCATCTGGATTGATTCATCATTGTCTTTATCGATTACATTCTAGTATATTCGAAGAGTAAAGAAGAGCCTAATGGGCATTTAAAGATTTTTTTGCAAATACTTCGAGAAAAGAAGTTGTATGCTAAATTTAAGAAATGTGAGTTTTAACTAGATAAAGTTGCATTTTTGGGATATGTGGTAACAAAAGATGAGGTATTGATTGATCCTTCGAAAGTAGAGGCAATTGTGAATTGGAAACAACCTTTTAATGTCTTTGAAATTAGAAGTTTCTTGGGTTTAGCAGGTTATTATCGGCATTTTGTTGAGGGTTTCTTCAACATTGCATGTCATTTGACAAGTTTGACTAAAAAATGTGTCAAATTTGATTATGATGAGACATGCAAGAAGAGTTTTCAAAACCTTAAAAGTAAGTTATTATCTTCTCCAGTTTTGACTATTACTTTAAATGGTATAGGTTTTGTGATATACAGCGATGCGAGCAAAAGAAGGTTAGGTTGTGTGCTTATGCAACAAGGTAAGGTGGTTACATATGCTTCTAGACAATTGAAGATTCATGAGAAGAATTATTCGACGCATTATTTTGAGTTAGGTGTAATAATCTTTGCTCTTAAGATTTGAAGACATTAATTATATAGGGTGTCTTGCAAAATTTTCATAGATTACAAAAGTTTGAAGTATATATTTACTCAAAAGGAGTTAAATCTATGGCAAATAAAGTGGTTAGAATTAATCAAGAATTATGATTGTTTTATTAACTATCATCTTGGTAAGGCGAATGTAATAGTCGATGCATTTAGTAAAATGTCATCTGGCTCTATAGTTTGTTTAATCACCACTTAAAGATATATTTTAAAAGATTTGGAGAAGATGAAAATTGAGGTGATAGTAGGTGATGAAGGAAATTTACTGGCACATTTGATAGTCCAACCTACCTTACTTGGGAGGATTAAAACGGCTTAAAGAGAGGATTCACAACTGATGAAGATTATCGAGGAAGTGAAGAAAGGGCATAAATCAAAATTTAGAGTGACAAACAACGAAGTGTTATAGTTAGGGCAAAGGTTATGTGTACCAGAGAAAGTGGAACTAAAGGAAGCAATCATGAGGAAGGCTCACGAGTCGACATACAACATACATCCTCGTAATACCAAAATGTATTGTGATTTGAAAAATAACTTTTGGTAGAGAAATATGAAAAAGGAAATTACTGCCTTTGTATCGCGATGTTTAGTGTGTCAGCAAGTGCAGCTAGAACATCAAAGACTAGGAAGACTCTTACAATCATTTTATATTTCAGAGTGGAAATGGGAAAACATCACTATGGATTTTGTTAGTGGATTACCTCGTTCTAAGAGAGGTTGTGACTTCATTTGGGTAATTGTTGATCGTTTAACTAAGTTTACCCATTTTCTAGCAATCAAAAGTACAGACAACTTGGGACAGTTGGCTAGGTTGTTCTTACGTAAGGTGGTAAGATTTCATAGTATGTCGGTGTCTATTGTATCTTACAGAGATTCGTGTTTTATTTTTAAGTTTTGAGCAAGTCTGCACAAGGAATTAGAGACAAATTTAAGTTTCAAAACGACTTTCCATCCCTAAACAGACGGCCAATCTGAACTAACCATTCAAACTCTTGAAGATATGCTAAGAGCATGTGTTTTAGATTTAAAGGGTACTTGGGAGAAGCATCTAACACTGATTGAGTTTGCTTATAATAATAACTTCTACTCGAGTATACGTATGACACCCTATAAAGCCTTATATGGTAGAAAGTGTAGATCACCTATTTGTTGGGATGAGGTTGGAGAGAGAAGATTATTAGGGCCAGAAATAGTGCAGATCATGACTGAGAAAATCAAAGTTGTCAAAGACGACTTTGTATAGCACAGAGTAGACAAAAGAGTTATGCTGATCATCGAAGGAGTGACTTAAAGTTCCAAGTGACAGATTTTGTATTCTTAAAGGTATTACCATGGAAATATGTATTTTGTTTTGGAAATAAGGGTAAGTTTAACCCTAGCTTTATTGGACTTTTCGAGATATTGGAGAGGATAGATTATGTGGCATATCGCATAGTTCTACCACTTAGTCTTTTTAGACTACACAATGTGTTCCATATCTCAGTACTGCAAAAGTATGTGCCAGAGCCTACACACATATTGTTGGAAATATGCCATAGAACCACGTGTCATGTGATTCAGGAATATCATTCCTTGTATATATAAATATATTTATGTAATTAATTGTAAATTATTTACGATTAATAAATAGAATTTCTATCATTTTGCATTTACAGTTGTTTTATTTAATAAATAATGCATAATAAGATCTTGTGATGTATTATGATGTCATGACTCTATCTGCAAGGAGTTGCAGATATGAGATTAGAGTTTAAATTTAAATACATCTAAATCAGTTCTCGGTTGAAGTGATGTCATATGAGACTATGACATTGCATGACTGGTATGTTTGATGTTGCCAAAGATTAGTATTGGATGCTAATAGTTGGGAAATGAGTTTCATGTCCCAAGAGCATAAATATAAGTGATGCGTTGAAGAACGTGTTACTGAACGTGACTAAATGTGATGAATCACATGGGTAATTATCCACAGTCAATGATACGTCACACAGCCGTACTAGTGTACCACTAGTTCTTTGACCTGAGGTATTATGTCTGTCATCTGCATTGAGGTACATCATTCACTTGTGTATATCGCACCAGGCTAGCCACTCCTAGTGAAAGAAGCTTGCTAGCAATGTGTTCTTGGTGTATGAGGACAGATGATGACCAATATGGAATCTGCTAGCTCAAATATTAGGAGCTTGAGATCCCAAGAGGGGATGTCATACATGAGAAATGAAATCTCTGGCCAGAGTACGTGTTTCTGGAAAGGTATTTTCGAATACATGATTCTCGTATATGATTTGAGACTTTGTTCCTATGATTGAGTTAGGAGTTTGACTATCCATGACCTGCACTCAATCGGGAGTCGACAGTAGAAGGACTTTATTACATGCACGTACGACTATATGGATTCATTAGTGTTTGAGGATCGTGACATCTTGCTAGAGGTTGCGCATGATTATTGGGAACTTCGAATGCAAAAAAGTTGTATCGAAGTGATGTGAAGGCGTTCGTATCTGCTCATGTCCAGTTCACAATGTATCCAAGCAATCACACACACATCAATTACTTGATGATGATGGTTATTGCTATATACAATATCATTAAACTAGTTAATGATATTGTTACGATACTTGATCGGATGACAATTTAATTCTTTATTATAAATAATTAATTTTCTGGCCAGGACATGCTAGCACACGTGTGCGTGAGAAATATGTCAGTAATAATAATTTGAATTACGTAAATATGATTTATGGAAATATGAAAACAAAGAAAAGATATTTGTTATAAGGACATTAATAAATAAACTGTTTATTTATTAATGATTAAATAATTGTTATTTGATTAATTGATTCTTGTTTGACAAATGACACCATGTGATGTTGCCAAGTGTCTTTTTATAATTAATGTTTGAAAGTCAAACATTATATGTAATGATTACATTTAATTATATGTGATATAATATTAAAATGTAATTATTATATTTTATTTATATTGTAAAAATAAAATAATACAAACTCTCTCTCTCTCTCACTCTTATATATATATATATGTGTATTAATTTGATTGATATAATATATATATATATATATATAAAGATATTTATATGTTACATTATATATTAATGTAACATGAATGAATTATGGAATTATTCATGAGAAAGTGACACTTGAAATCCAATTGCTTGTTATTGAACAGCGTGAGTGAATTATAAAAAGTAAGGGGTTACATGTGTTTCAATAATCAACACTGGTATTCTTCTTCTCCCTCCTATGCCACCGTCGAGACGCTATTGTTGAATGACTGAGTTTTTGTTTTGAACAAAACTCATAAGGGAAAATGAAAGAGAAGATTAGAGAGAGAAAGCAAGAAGAGGAAAAAGATGAAAATTATTTTCATGGGTTTCCTCCTCTTCCACAACAACTAGAAGTTTTCTTGATCTAGAAAACTTGTTTTGAGTTTCCAAATGAATTCTGGTAATTGGAATTGATGTGTGAGACACGGCCACAAGCCAACGAGTAGCTTATTTCAGAGATCGACATATAAGGTATGTGTTGATTTTTAGTTTAAATCGTTTAAAGTTTTAAAATGTATATACGTCCATGTCTATTATCTTTAGGTGAGCCTTTTCTTCACTTACCGTGTGATGACAATGGCTCATCTTCATCTAGTTCGACTATAGGGCACCCGAGAATTGATCCCACGTGTCGCGCTCTATTCGAATCGTCTTATTCACATATTAGATCATCAACTGATCCAAACTAATGAGGATATGTCATATGAGAAAAATTCGCTAGAGATCGTTGATCAGAAAGAGTAAGTTTTAAAGAATCGAGGGATATCATTAGTGAAGGTATGTTGGAGGTATTATACAGTAGAGAAAGCAACATGGGAACATAAAGCAGAAGTGAGGAAAAAGTACCCTCAACTCTTTGAGATTCAAGGTATGTATAAATTTCGAGGACGAAATTTCTTTAACGATGGTAGAAATATAATGTTCACTCTCCTAATTAAATTAGGAAAGTAGTATATTACGGTTGACTTAAAGTAATAATGTTAAAAATGAAATAAAAAAGTAAAAATGATATTATAGAAATTGTTTTAGAAATTATATTATTATTTTAAATAATATAGTAAATACATGGCATATTTTCTTTCTTTTTTTTTTTTTACTAGGGTTTCCTATTATTATTATTATAATTAATAATAAAACATAAAAGCGTATTTTATTTCTTCCTTTTTATCTCTCTGCCTCATACTCCCTTCAATATAAAACAAACACTCTTTTTAATTTTCGACTATTTAAGTTTTCGGTTAATAGAGGTAATGTTTTAGTTATTTTACTATTTATATGATCTTATTTATTTTAGTTTCAATTAGGATTATTTCTACATTATTCTAATATAGATTAAATAGAGTTCTTTGGATTAGAACTTTACATCTTTGTTAAGTATAATGACTATAGAAACTTTTAATTGAAATTTAGTCTTGATTATATATATATATATATATATTAATATGAATCATCACATGATAAGAAGACTGTATAATTTTGTTTCATTTAAATTGTATGAAAATTCAATTTTAAACAAAATTTTGAAATTAAACCTTATAATTTGAAATTTTGAGAAATTTTCAAATTTATAGTTAAATGTTTATTATTTTGAAGTACCAAATGATTTTTAAAAATTACGAAATTTTATGTGGTAGTCTATTCATATGTTTGTTTTGTATTTTATAAATTTCGAAATTTTTAGAATTATGGTTGAATAGTTATGAATTTTTGTTAGGTATACTTGCACTTTCAAAACATTTTGAATAAGTTACTACTGTCTTGAATATTTATTTTTTTGAATTACAAAAAAATCCATAAAAATTACAAAATTTTATATGATAATTGATATATATGTTTACTATTTGTTTTGTAAATTTAAGAATTTTTATAATTATTTAATATTTAAGAATTTGTGATTGAATGAATCTCAATTATAAAATAATCTGGACAAGTTAATATTTTCTAAGTTATTTATTATTTTGAAGCCTCAAAAGACCTTCAAAAATTACAAAAATTTATATGATGATTTATACATATGTTTTCTAGTTTTGATATAAATATCATTAATTTTAGAAATATATTTAAATAGTTATGAATTATTTATTGAGTAATTCACATTTTAAAAATAACATGGGCAGATTATTGTTGTCTAAAAATTTTATTCTTTAAAATTATTTTTGATCCCAAAATGCCATGAAACTTTTATACGTGATTAAATTAGGTGCGTAAAGGAAATCTTTAAAATTTTAGCTTGATCTGATTTATATATTAGAATTTAAAAATTCTAGATTGTAAGGGATTTTGTTTAGGGCATGTGAACGGGTAGTATAGACGTAGTTAAATTTTGAAAAAAAAGAAGAAGTTATTTATGTGTTATTTTTATATTTTCTTAATGAGATAATTTGTTATTATAAGAGGTTTGGAACCTTTGAACGGCAATTAGAGTTAACTTAAGACTTTAGCTTGAGTTAAAGTAATTAATTCTATTTATGATATATTGGGTTGTTTTTGCATTATAAAAATATTTTATGACATGGATTTATTGACTCAAATGTTTAAAAAATAATTTATTATTTGATGAATGAATTTGTATTATAAATTCTTACAACTCAAATATTTTGAAAGTTAGTTTTTAAACAAAAGATTTTTAATAATTATTGTACAAATTTTATTTATAAAATGTTTTACGAATTATTTTATAAAAGTCAATATTTAATTATAAAATGTATTAAATGCTCTATAAGTAAATCAATGTAAGCCATTATATTATTAAATTATTATCACACAACTATTTGAAATTAAATGTTTGGCTCACCTGTCTGTAGTATTATGATTCTGGTCGGCTATAATCGATATCTGGCTATTTAGATCAGTTGGTATTCTGTTATAATTTTGCACACTATCTGATTCTGTTATTGGTCGGGTCATCAGGGATACATGTGATACTGTGTGACATGAGAAACTTATATATATATATTAATGAATGTTTTATATACTTTTGTATCTATATTTTATGAAATATGAGTTTAATATGTTCTTTTATTAGAATTTATGTATATTAAACTTTTGTTCAGTTTGAGAAATTGTTTGAAATTATATTTTCAAATGATATTTAAGAGTTTGCGAATCTTTTTATGCATTTGAAAATAAAGAAACTCATACATATGTTATAAATGACATTACTTACCGAGTTGACGACTTACCTCTTGTCATTTATTTATTCTTTTGCTAAATAAATTGCTTAGACTAGAAAGTGTATTGGCTTAATTTGGAGGATAGTATTGGAGATTTTTTTTTTTCATGTTATAAACTATGAAATATTTTGTAATGTATTTATCGCATTTTTGGAATTGTATCTTGGAGTTATTTTGAAATTTTATTTTAGTTTTATTAGATTATGATTATTTGAATAGATTTAAAATTTTGGTTTAATAATAATTTTTAATAAAGAAGTTCTTTTAGAAAAGTAAATGTAATTATGATATTTAGTATATGTATATGGAATTGTGCGCCCTAATTTAGCATGTGCGATACTTGTTGGATTTGAGGTATAGGTTATATAGCTGGGGTTCTTCTAACTCAGTAGACACGTTTAGGTTGTAAGCCCAAAATCAAACTTGTGACAAGTTATATACCCAAAGCGGATAATATCTACTCGGTTGTTGTGCCCGGGCTGTTACAAAATTGGTTTTAAATGTGATTGTCGACACGATAAATCGCTAACGACACTAAGACTCGGATCAGTCGAGTGTTAACCAATGAGTGGATGTTTTATTTCTTTTCAAAATATTGTTTGAATATAATGTTGGAAATATAAATGTTTTAGAGAATTAGTTTGAGCTATTTAATTCTAACCAAATATGTTTATTTGTAAGACTGTAGAATCATGGGTTTTGATATAATGAGCATGTTGTGGATCAATTGCATTTTATATGAATTTCTTTTGAATTCATTAGTTAAACATATATTTTAGAAACAATTTTGATACACATTCATGAAAATTGGTAAAACTGATTTAGTTTATGATTTCAAAGCTATTGACGAAATTGTTTTGAAAAATCTGAGTTTAATTTTGATTCACAAAGATGTATTTTAAGGGATGACAATACCTAATGCCTCAAAATATCATAGATTTATAGAGATGTATCTAGGAGGACGGCGATACATAATGCCTTTAGATACTAGAGATTGCCCTACGGGGCCAGAGAAGTACTTTGGGGGACGGCAATACGTAACTCCCCAAAGCACTAGAGTTTTACATAAATCTATTTAGGGGGACAACGATACGTAACGCTTCTAAATACCAGAGTTTTTATAGAGTACTGCTTTATAATAATACAATTTTCAGAGTGATTTCATTACATCAATTTCTATTTTATAATGATATCCTTTTGAAACTGAGTTTAGCATGGCAAAAATTTTAAACATGACTTTGATTTCAGCTTTGAATTGAAATTGTTTATAGCAGAAATTGATCATCTGATATTGATTTTTTCTCATATTTTTATTATCTACTCACTGGGTCTTCCAAGATTCACCCTCTTCATATTTTAGCTTTGTAGATCTAATTGCTAGGGAGCCGTTTTAATACAATGTAGACATAAGTAAATGAGATAACACACACTACAGTCACTAGGGCATTAGGTCCATTATACACAGAGGGTCATATATGTAACAGACATAGACATATTTTAAAGCCATGCATAGATTTCAGTTTTTATATATTATAATGAATTTTGTAGACTGTTTATGGATTATATAAATTTCATGATTGGGCATTTTTCCCTTTTTCATTACATACATAAGACTGAGGTTGTTAATATTTCTATATAAGAATGATGTGTGCTTAGATAGATAGATAGAGAGAAAGGTTCAAGGTGATG
>JAXCLQ010000006.1:16691511-16703950 GCA_035584115.1 Cedrela odorata | reverse complement strand
ATTAACAAGTTTTGAGATATTATCCGGAGATGTTTTGAGGGATTGTTTCATGGCAAGCCTAGATATTTTATTTGATTTTCCAAAAATATTGTATGTAAATTTGGTTTTATCTTGTTGTTGGAAAATAAGGAAATGATTTACATTATGGTGTAAAAATTTGTATCTCTTATATAAAAAAACTGTAATACTCTTATTCGTGTTTTTATAATTTTCAGATTTACTATTATCTATTTATTCACTAAGTTTATACTCACTCTTTTATTTTTTTCAAAAAAAATTCAAATTACATAGATAACGAGGAGGTCATGAATCCACTCCCCGATCAAAATTTAGCAGAGTACAGTTATAGGAGATTTATAAGTACTTAAGGTCTCCGATATTGTATATTTATATAAAGTTTAGCTGAGATCCATAAACTATATAGTTTTATTGATTTATAAATAACAAATGATTTATGGCTGCAAATGTTTTGGATTTAATATATATTTATATATGTATATGTTTGTATGTTGACATTATACATGGAATATTAAATTAAATTTTTATATAATTGTATGAACGAAATATGAGAAGTCTTATATAATTAAGGGAGTATAGATGAGAAGTACATCTCGCGATTGTGTGGTGATTATTATATATCCGTATAGGTGGATTGGGGCGTGATTTAAAACTCCTAATCACATGTTGTTTGAAATTCTTTATAACTCCATAACTAAAATTTAAATAATAAAAAACCCAATAGAATAAGGAAGAATCTATAATAAACATATTTAATCTTCCATTTCTTTTAGAAAAATCCCTTTTTTGCCTTCTTAAATACAAGATTGTGTTCCTCAAAAAAAGAGGCTTAGAACTTACATAACTGATTATATCTGGGGTTTTCTTGTTGTCCAAGAATATCCCTAATTTTTAAAATAACAAAAAATATACCTTTTGAGCTCTTATCCTAAAATGAGTTCAACCTTGACAATAAAAAGGCCCACAATATATATTAGTCTACTCTCTTATTAGTCCATTTAGAAATTCATCATAAAAAATAATGCAAATTAATAAATAAGCCACAATTACAAGACTATATAAAAACAAAAATAATATAATACAAATTGGTGGGTGTTACCGTTTTTTTCTCTCTTTACTTAATTTGTTCTTAATTGTTGACTGCTACCATATATATATATATATATATGTTGTAATGAAGTTAAAATTTTCCTTCCATCTTTTGTTAATGTAGTAACTAGTCAAAAAGAAGAGAGTGCATGTAGTAATTATATAAATATGGTAGCAGAGATTTGGTTTCATATCTCATATGTAATCAACTAAGTTAATTATATTGTCTCCGTATGAATCTTGTCCTTAACAATCAAGCAGTTTCTGCGCCCAGAAAGAAATAAAATCCTTAACTAAATTCATTGTGTTCATATGCTCTATGCATCGCCATTCTGTTTCTTTTTGTGATCAAAAGCAACTAAGAAAAAATCATTAATATACTTGAAGGGATAAGAGAACTTTGAAGCAATTCCTATCAACAAGTCAGTAAGGACATTGATCTAAATTAACATTGAATTCTTTATTTATCCCAAAAGAAAAGAAAATTTTCTTGAATTAATTAAGCATGAAAAACCAGAATTATGGATAAATAAATAAAACAAAAACAATAAATAAATAAAACAAATCCATTGAGTCAAAGAAACATTGAAGAAAATCTATAGAAAGAGAGAGAAGCCACCTCTTGGATAACAGTTGCGCTTTTCCTTGTGAAGATTGAGCCAATGAGAAGCTGTAAAATGTACAGAGGGAGTAAAAAAAATATTATTCAGCAAAACTCGGAAATCTGTGAACTTGAAGCAGAAGCTTATTCAACCAACATATGTATTTAAATTTCAACCAGTGTTCTGTCCAATCGAGGAAAAGTCCAGAGCAATTTATTAAAAAATAAAGGAAAATAAAATTACATATAGCTACAGAGTAAACAAATACCGTCAGGCAGAGATACCCAGCACTGAGTGACTTCGATTACTTCGTTGTTTCATTTAACGACTTCATGTACTAAAATAATTCATTTTAAAATAAATATACATACTACAAATTTATTTAATAGGCATATAAATAATATCGTACACTTGTCTTATTTAAAATTTTCTTTAACTTCATATGAGGTTGACATCATTGAATAATATTTTTCATTTTAATTTTTGAGGAAATATATTTTGATTTTAAATAAATTTGAAATAATAATGTTCTTTAATTCAAATAAGTTTATATATAATATGTTGACTTAGATCAATGATTAGTCAAGTCATTAACACTTAATAGTCTTATGTATATTATTTACAGCTAGATTATCTGGTGAAATGGATTTGTAAAGAGATTTTAAAATGTTGAACATAATATAAATTGGTATTAGTCAAAGTCATTAACAACCACATTCATTTATAAAAACGTATTAAAATACAATATTTTGTAAACAATAATATTTTCCTCTCATATTATAAGACAATAGAGACATTTCCACATTTAATATAGTTTAATTGAATCCATCTTTCATGTAGGCAACTCTATGTTTGGTGAGTTTTTATTTATACAACGACAGTAATATACTATTTCGCATGTCCATTTGCTGAACAACTAGGCTCTCTCGTCTCATCGTCGTCCACACCCTCAAGGACCGTCAACATGGCCCAAGAGAATGAAAAGAACCGAAGAGATGAATCCAGCAGTGGCCAAGACAAGAAAGAGAAAGAGAAAGAGAAGAGCAACACCGGGCCGATTCCTCTCTACAGAAAATTCGAAAATTTATTGCTTGAAGAAAATAAGAAAACATCGTTATCAGCAGAGAAATTATTGTGGCAAAAGCTTCGCCACCACAAAAATTTGTTGCCTGAATTTCCGATGCTAACAAGGAAGATTGCTTCGTCAAATAATATCGAGAGTCCGCTCAATCTAGACAACGAACCAAACAGCTCTTCAGATAAGAGAATATTTTTCCGGGAGATTTCTCAGCCGGAACAACCATCTAAGGTTTATGGGTTTGAAAATGAAGTGTTGTCACTTGAAAATATGCTTTTCAAGAGTGAAGACCAGTTCAATGCAATCGGGGTTGTCGGAATGGCCGGCGTTGGAAAGTCAACATTGTGCCAGGAAATTTTCAATAGGGAAGAGGTGAAGAAGCACTTTGTTCCCAGGATTTGGGTATGCATGTCTAGGCGGCAAATTGATGATCAGAATTTCCAAGTTGTAATTGTTAAACAAATGTTGGAATGTCTTGGATTTGACGAAGAAATCATCCGTTCCATTCCGAAAGATCATGAACTTGATGGGCTACTCTATACTCTTCACCTGCAGCTGATTGGCAAGAGGTATCTGATTGTAATTGATGATTGTCAGGACGAAAAAGATTGGTACAAAAACTTGTTTTCTTGCTTAAGCCATGGAGAGAAATGGGGTGATCGCCTTTCCAATGGATTGCCAAAAGGCTATGGAGGAACCGTGATTGTCACAAGTAGAGATGAAGAAATAGCCAAAAAAATGGTCGGGGAGAAAAGCTTCCATAAACTTCGGCCTCTATCTGACCCAGAGATCTGCTGGTCAATATACGAAGACGCCATTGGGCAGAGGTCTGATTCACCAGTTTCAGATGAATTAAAAGAGGAACTCAAAAGAAAGTGCGGCGGTCTTCCGTTAGCTGCAAAATTGATGGGACAAATTAAAGCTGAACAACTAGGAATTGTCCCTTCAAAAGCTACAATTATCAGTAGTACTAAACAATAATTAGCTTTATCTATGAATGGATTATAATTCCTACATTTGCTGCTTTTTTTTTTTTTTGGGGGGGGGGGGGGTTTAGAAATTGTTTATTACTTCTAAATTTCTCGGCTGAGTGTGAGATTTTGGATTTTTTATTTCCTTTTGAATTAATAGATATCATAGCAAAAAGTGTAGAAATTGCTATATATTTTTATTTATATACCACAATGGCAGCAAAATTAAGACAGAGTTCAAATCTTCAACAATTTTGTACTGTGTAGTCCACGCAAGATTTTAATTAAATATTCAAACGTGAGTGGGCAGGATGCGAATGCAATAAAACAAAGACTAATTACCAAGACCGCCAGCTGTGAGTCATTTTCTTATCAATTACAACATTAATTTAATAAATCCAAAAGTGTATAACACTAACTGTTTCTGGTTTGTCCCTATAGAATGAAGGTTCATATCTACTACTCAGAAACTTCAAAGACGGTGGGCAATCTCAAGCACTTCTACCATATTAAGAGTACTGTTATCACAACAATGGCTACTTGGTCCGTTGAGAATTTTGAAAAATTCCTGGCCCACTATGTGATCTTTTGATGGTTTAAAAAGAAAATTGTGCAAGTCTAGGCTCATGTAAAATTCATTAAATTAAGAAAATATATATGCATATAAATATAGGGTTTAGACTGAAAACAAACAATATATCGTACTTGTGTTGTAGCAAGTGGTTATATTTCTTACATGGAAAAATGTAAAACTGATTAGTTTGAAATACATGCATATAAATATGGAACAGAACTCAATAAAAACAATAGCTTAGCCAGGTCCAGGAAAGCAAAAGAGATACTGAAAACACTTCTAAAGATGAAAAATATAAGGAGGCAATAACAAAAAAAAAAAAAAGAACTCCTGATGCTATTTATGGCAATTTGCTTCGATCCGATTTTGCCCACACTCCAGTGCCATCGCATGGGCAAAAAGTGACTTTAGGGCATTTGAACTTCTCCAAATATTCCAAATTTGGGAATAATTCTTGCAATTCTATCCAGTTTGTATTTAATTTATTCAGAAACCTCAAACGTAAAACCTTAACTTGTGTCCACGTCGAATGCTCCTCTTCAACTTTGCCCAGGCTATTTAGTCCTCCTCCTCTGATGTGTAGTTTCTGTAGTTTCTGCAGATTTTCGGGTATCAGCCAAAGGGGTAAGTTTTGGTCAGGGAAACACTTGAGATCGAGTTTCTGTAGTTTGTTATCAGATCCTACGATCAATGTCTTATCAGATTGCCTGAGAGTGGCTAGTTTTTTTAGTGTGGAGAGTCCCGTTGTACTCCTTTTCATGGTGGCCGCTCTGGCTGGCCTTTTTGAACCACCCTCAATTGTGGCCTTAGAATTTTCTGCTCTACTTTCCTGTTTCTTATTTTCAAGTTTCTTATCCAATTTTGTGGCCATTGACTTCACTTCATCACTGTCTTTTGCTTTCGTCTCTGAATTGTTTGTTGAAGATCCCCCTCCCCACGCTACTTCCATCTCTAGAAGTTCTTTAAATTTAAAAACTGTTGACAGTTTTTCTATTTGGAAATCAGCACTGTTTATGTTAATGCTCAGTTTCCTTAGCTTGACTAATCTTTCCAAATCGTCGAGGGTACACAGGTTCCCATATTTGATATCACTAATCACAAACCCCTTAAAGACTTGCAGTTCGCAGAGCGATGACAGCTCCTTGGGCATCCTACCTAGCAAGTAGCACTCTGATATATCCAAATGTGTCAGCATCTTCAGCGAGGCTATCTCCTTCGGAAGTTTCTCTAAATTGTAACAGGCTCTGAGATCTAAGATCCTCAAACTTGTGAGCTTTGAAACAGAACTAGGAAGCTCCCGGATTCCGGATATTCCTTGAAGGCTAAGAAGCCTTAAATCTTGCATATTCTTCAACCCTTTTAAGAACTCGGTGCTTTCTACTTCAATGTGATGATGAATATCTGCTGAGCCCTGCCACCTTCCTAGATAGAGAACTTTGATACTTTTCATCTTTGGAAACAACTCCAATTTGAAATCAGGATATTGCTCACTGACATTGAACAATGATTTCAATTGATCCTGATTCTTATCCTGACCATTCATTGATTTAAGCGATCCATCTATAGAGCTTTCCGATTGCTCCTGATTCTGGTTTTGAACATTTGCTGATTCCATCCTCGTAGATCCTTCTTCATCTTCTACCAAACATGCTCTGTTGCACTGCGAAAAATCCGAGGTTGGAATTCCTTCAGTGTTGAAATTGAAGAACAATACTTCTTGGGCAAGCATTATCACTGCAGAACGTACAAGTGGGTGCATCTTATAGCTGTTCCCTACTCTGCGTTTTTTATCTATAGGAAGGATGAACCTCTTCTTGACAAAGTCCTGAAGAATTTTATCAGCAATTTCCTCAGCTGTCTTTCCTTCCCTGGTAGCACGTTGGTCCAATAAGCCCTCTCCGATCCACCAGTATATCAGCAGCCTCCTCTTTACCACTGCGTTTTCTGGGAACACAGCAAAGCATAGCAAGCAGAGCCTTGATGCAATATCAAGATCCTTGTTAAAAGCTTCTTGAATTTCTTTGAAAATGTTGTTTCGCTCAAAAATACCATTCATGTGAAGGTTGGGCAAGTCTTTGCTGAAATTCTTCGACATATGCTTCGTTGAATAAAAATCTGTTGAAGAATCTTTTTGCAATGATGGAATCTTGCTCTTCAAGTTCGAGTACCTTTTTCTGATTTCACGAATTTGCGCCTCTGTTGGAATGGAGCCACTGGAGGCTTGTGACAGGATTTCCTCGAGGTTACTCTTAAGATCATTGATTGGTTTCTTGAGTTTTTCTTCAAATTCTTTCAGTTTCGTGAACCCGTTTTTCATATAAATCAAATCATGGCACAAGTGTTGGAGAGGATTGACATTGACCCCTTCAGAGTGATGAGACCGCTGGTCACTGTTTTTACTCTTGCTACTGTTTCCGGTACTGCTGTGATTGCTGCCGCTGACTTCACTTTTGCTTCCATCTTTCTTCGTGTTGGATGCTTGGTTCCCATCGTTGTTGGTGCCATTTTTGTGATTGTTGTCATTCTGGTGATTCTCGTTCGTGGCCGGGATTATTCTAGAGAGACGATCATGCAAATTCGCTACGATTTCAATGATATCCTGAAATTTCAAGTTCTCGTTGGAAATTGGTCGTCCGGAGGAATTAGGTGAAGCCATGGTTGAGAAGATCAGCAAATGGAAATGTAAAAGAAGAGATACAACGAAGAACCTGAATCCGAATATTTTAGTCAACTCTTGATTTGATTTACTATCAATTCCGATTATAAAGTTCACCCTAGTAAGTGTGAAAAGTTGTCAAATTCAATAGTAATATTCTGAATCAAGGAATTATTAATATTCAGCTGGAATTTTAATACTTCTTTTTCCTACCAGAGGTAAGTGGTAAAGAGTTTGCAATGCCTTCCAAGAAGCCTTCCACGATTTGCTAAATTCTCTGTACACACGTGACAATTATTTAATAAAAAAAATAAAATACATTAAAAATATCTAAAATTCTAAGAAATTAGATAACAGCCAGCCAAACTGTATCTCTCTCCCTCCTAGTTTAACTCGGAGCATAAACTATTTGCTTAACAAAGTATCCCTAGTATTTATGTTTTCAATTTTTACTATACTCCTCCGAAATAATAATAATAAAAAAAATTACCTTTTGATTAATGTATTGTGTCATTCGGTTCAAAGGAATCATACATATATATCAAATTTTTTTTTCATATTCTGAATGCATGCATGTTTGTTGTTTATATTTTGATTCTCTTGTCGAACCGACCATACAAAGAAATGGAAAGCAAAAATGGGCTCTCCATTGCACATTCTCAAGAAGGTTACTGTATGTATTAAAAACAACTTTTAATGTAAATTATAGCTGTAGTCTAGTGCTCTATTAGCGTAATTTGTGCAGTTCATTAAAGACTCTTACCCAATGGTGTTGGTGTCCTTGTTGAACATGAATTACTGGTTTTGGGTCAAAAACAGAATGACAACTTCAACGAGTCTTTCAATTGGGTAGAGGGCTGAATCGAGGACTGAACCGAGGAAAATATCTGAAGCCAAGCATAACGTGGATTCCAGGTCACCTTGGTGGAATCCTGGAACAAGAAAATTAATTGGTATTCATTAAAGATATCAATTGTTCCTATCTTTTTATTAATATATTCAATGTAGTCGCGGGTTTCACAATTACCAAATAAGTCATAAGATTTTCAAAGAAGTCGGCCAGACTGTAGATAATGCAAGACTACTATTAAAAAGTAAGCATGGTAATAATTAATTTTGGCGTATGAGAGACATGGTTGGAACATAAGGACACAAATAGGACAAATATGTTAAGGAAGGAATTAATAATCATAATTAAGGTCTATATTATTAAATTCATAATGTAATAGTATATAACTTAACACTATTCCAACAACTTTGATAGTTGTTAGAAATCTATTTAATATTATAAACATAAAATTAAATTATTTTTATAAAACTCAAATATTATTATTTTCATATTTAAAAAATAAATAAAATAAAAAATGTAGGCAATTTTACGAAGTCATGATACCCTTGTCATTACCCACAACTAATCCACCCCGTAATCAATGAAAAAAATAAAATAAAAATACAAGTCATCATGTATTACAATATTTCTACATAGAGCATGGGACATGGGTTTATATGTTTTTCTTAGTTAATTATGGTCAATTTTCTTTTGTTGTTGCAATTTGTGAAAACAATGTATTTGGCGTTTTCTAAAAGAAAGTTTTAAAATTATTTTTTAACAGTATAATATTACACATTTTAAATAATTATTTCAAATATTTATTTTAAGTATATAGTGTTTATTAATTAGGTGATACATTTTATAATTATCAAAATGACATATTATATCTTATTTTGCTATCCAATTAATAATAATTGTATCAAATTATTATTTGAAAAAAGAAAGTGTAATAATAATAATAATAATAATAATTATTATTATTTTGATAATTTTATGAAGTGCAGACAATAATCAAAATTCAACAACCATTTAGGGGGAATTTTTTAAGAGCTACAAATTGGAAATTCTCAAGCATCATGGGAAGGAATTTTTTGACTTCATTCGGAGCCCAGAGACCTATTCTACCAGGTAAACATACTACATTTGACCCCCATTCTAAAGGGATCTTTTGAGGATTTAAAGCAAGAAAGAGAGGTCGAAAAATTAGATTCACTACCATCATGCTTCCAAAATCATACTAGCAACACTTTGAGAGAGAGGATGGCGTTTCAACCACTTGAAAATTGATCCGACTTTCCTTTTGGCAGTATAATTATACATAGAAAATCATGATCTGACATGAATATTTGAGGATTTTTGCCAAGTTGTTCTTACTCCTAATGTGTTTTACATTTGCATCAGTAGATTCACTCTTACAACGGAAAAAAATTGCCTATTGACCCTTAAAAGGTAAAAATCATGAATCAACAAATTTTATGCAATTCTTCTAAATTAATTATGCATTCTAGGAAGTTTTTTTTTTTTAAATGCCTTCTAGAAATTATCAATTATAGTTTTTGAACCAATATTTGTTATTATTCTTATGTGGAAGACAAAAACCAAAATCACCATCATATTACATATATTTTTAATTTTTAAAATATTATGCAAGTATAAATTATTTTTTTCTTAAAAAAAATTATAATGAATGAATTCAAATCTAAAAATCTCTTATATCATTCTAAAATTTTTTGTTGATTGAATTAAATAGCACTAGAATCACCATTGTACAGATACAAGTTGGATAAAACTTATCAAAGAAAACCATTAATTTTTAAATGACAATTAAATTTTGATTAATCAATTATATGATTTTTTTTATATAGATGATACCAAAACTTGACCCTTCAAATAAGAGAACGAACCTACACTTCTCATTGGAGGACTCACAAAGATTCTACCTACCTTAAGCTTATACATACCCTCGAAGACATTTGGACCAAATTAAAATGAAAATTAAACAACGACTATTTTAAGTCGATGTTTCCTAACCTTTTGAGCAGACATCTGAGCTTTAATCCTGCAGAGTACCAACTCCTCTCTCTATATAAAGGGTTCAACATATATACCATCTCATGAAGCAAAACGTAGAGCAAGTAACATTATTTCTAAGTATAAAACATGTCTTGGTTTCCAGTTACAACCATTGTTCTCTTCGTTGCTATTAGGTTTGGGGTGTCTAATGCTCAATTGAGCCCCACATGTCAAACATCGTAGGTAGAACAAGCTCGGCAAAATGATACTCGAATTGGTGCCAAATTCCTCCGATTTCACTTCCATGGTTGCTTTGTCAATGTAATTATATATCTTATCTATGTATCAATTTGAGTATTTTATTGTGTGAATGAAGGGCTGTGACGGGTCGCTCTTGCTAGATGACTCAGTACAAGAAAACAATGAGAGCGAGAAAAGTGCGTTACCCAACTTATAGACAGATGGGTATGCAATTGATTACATCAAAACTGCATTGGAAAATGAATGCCCAGGCGTCGTCTCCTGTGCTGATATCTTGGCAATTGCATCTCAAATATTGGTTTCTGATGGAGTTAAATAAAGTAAGAGGACCTGTATGCTAAATCCTAAGTACGTGGGGTGAATGGTTAATGGAAAAGTAGTTGGTGCATGTTGTTGTGTACGTGAAGAAGTGCTTAATCACATGATGCCACAATTTTTTAATTTTTAATTATTTGTTAATAGTATTTTAATATTATTGGGTATATAATTTAGAGTATACATAAGGCTTGAACGGCTATAGGCCCATAACAACCCGGCATGGAGGGACCAATAGTATTGCAAGATCTTACGCTTTCGATAAGAGCTATTTGAGTAGCAAGGAGAGTCTTAGCTTTCTCAAAAAATCGAAACCTCTTAAAGGAAATTAGAAGGTCTCGGGCATAAAGTTCTCAACTATTACTCATAAAGATCTCAGGCTTGAAGGTTCGGTTATAATTTATAAAAGTTTCAACCACAACTTATAAAGGTCTCAGACATGCAATATCTGAGCTCATCTCAAATGGATGAAAGAGTCTCAAACAAGGACTACAGAGATCTCACTACAATTACGTGTCTATGAAGGATTCGTTTCCTTCTTAAAGTTCTCTCCAAATTATTTTATAATAAGGATTCTTAACATAGTAGAAGAATTCTGCAAAAAGGGCTCTAAATCCCATAAAATTTGAAAAGTCGATGCTTACAAAATAGAATCTCCGTGATTTTTGCAATTAAAATATGACTAGGATTTTTATTTTTAGATTCTATAGAATTCTACCAAAAGGAAAGACTTGAACATCATATAAAAGAAAATCAATGACAACCAGGTATGAGTAACTAAATAACTCGAGATAAAAAATTGATAATTTAATCTCAAGTACTAGCCTTTACCTTAGTTTTTTTATTTTCTTTCTCACGTCAAAAAGCAAAATCCTGACTTAAGCATCGGAGGATTTTTGCCGGATAACTGGCTTTTTACACCCTTAGCTTCCAATGGTAATCACAGGTTAAGTTAGCAATTGAGTGAAGAAGAAGAAGATCATTGCTGGTGCACGGAGTCTAAGGAAATATTTTTTTGCTTCAACATCTGGCGCCGGTTGTGAAAGTCTAAGAAAAAGTCATAAACCACCAAGAAAAAGAAAAACATGGCTATTTCACAAATATACGTAACCAAAAACAGGGCGATGACGAGGAAAAACCCCCATGATAATTCCCATTGAAGAGAATACAATTGTTAATTAGGATATCAATAATTAGCCACATCGTTAGGTGATGTAGATTGTGATTTAAAAGCTTCATCACCACACCAACTCCCCTTTCATCAAAAGACAACAGAAATCACTTAGTTGGCTAGGAGGTTAGCCGAGAACAAAAAACAGCACTCGAGGAAGGACAGACAAATTCAAGCTTTAGTAGAAGAGATAACAAGAATGAAGAAGATGCTTCAAACCAGTTCTCTAGCGATGAAGACACCAAAACCGATAGAAACTATTAAACTGAAGAACTGGGCATCAATATAACACTACTAGAAAGAAGTATATTGCCCTAGAGAAGGGAAAAGGGAAGATTTCTGGATATCCCCACAAAGAACCAAGAGGCACGATGAACTTGCACCAATATTTGAATATTCGCATGACGATTTAATTATTATTCGTAAAAGGGGATTGAATAACTACCCTAATGGGGAGGACATGAGGACGTTTCTTTATTAGAAATAGTAAAAAGAAAGCTCAGTACGGAGCCCACCCTGAAATAGAAGATTTAGGGAAGAAAGTGGTCTAGTCGAGAATCTCGAGGTCTGTGTTCGAAAATTGGTTGAAAAGTTGGAGGAACAAAAGAGAAAGAAAAGACAAAGGGGAAACGAGTCTGCACCAAGGATAGAACTTTATTCTAAGTCCCATTTTTCTTAAAAAAAAAAAAAATACTAGATCCCATTTTTCCTACGAAATTCAAGATGCTCCAAATTAGCTCTTTCACAAGGAAGACTGACCCCTCCCTATATATAAACCTATTTAGGGAGATGATGTTAATCCAAGGGTTATATGAGTCCCAAATATATCATTTGTTCCCGTTAACCTTAGAAGGGCAAG
>JAXCLQ010000006.1:16667088-16683006 GCA_035584115.1 Cedrela odorata | reverse complement strand
TTATCTTATAAACAAAAATGATTGTTTGCGTTTCTTATTTTCAATTGAAATAAAAAGATCCTACCAATTTCATTGGTATTTTTTTAATTATAAATTTATCTTCCTCAATTCTTTGCCTTAATTTCTTTACTTTTATGTGCTTGTCGTAGGAATGAAACAAATACGTTTTTTGCAGGATGGAGGTCCAACACGGCAAGTGCAACTAGGAAGAAGCGATAGCAGGACAGCAAACAAAAATGGAACTAGTGCTCTTCCACTTGCAAATGCACCACTCATAGAGCTTAAACAAAAGTTCTTAGATCAAGGACTTGATAATTCCACTGATCTAGTCGCTTTATCAGGTAATTATATTCTTAAATTCATATTATAAAACTTTTCTTCTATTTGTAGCATTAATATTTTTTCAGCATTGATTACCAAATATTGCCATTGTCTCTCAGGTACACGTACCTTCGGACGTGCTCGATGCTTAACTTTCAGCCACCGTTTATCCAATTTTACTCCCACATGAGATCCTGACTCAACTTTAAATACAACTTTCCTGGAGACCCTTACCCAAAGGTGCTTTGTTTACGGCATTAATACTACCTTGAATGATCTTGATCTAACCACTCCTGATGTTTTTGACGATAACTACTATATAAATTTAAGAAATAATCATGGTCTTCTCCAAACTGATCAAGAATTATTCTCCACAACTGGTGCTGATACTGTTCCCATTGTTAACCGTATTGCGGATAACCAAAAAGAGTTCTTTAACACTTTTGGTCAATCCATGACGAAGATGGGAAATATAAGGCCATTGACAGGAAGCGATGGTGAGAGCAGGTTAAACTGCAGAAGCATCAATCAAATTAATAAGTGTCTGTGGTTACTAGTTCGTTTGGCGGTGAGGTGGCTTAAGGCGATACAACAAGTCTTGTCTAGTCGTCAAATCCTCTCATATCAGATATTGAAGAGTTCGATTTGAATTTGAGTGGGTTGAGATAAGGTTGCAATAAATAATAATAATGATAATGATGTCTGAAAAATGTTCTATGTTTCAAGATGTTCAAGTGTTACTCTATTGTATTTGTTAGTACAACTGTCGCTATTTGTAAGTGTGCAAGTTTTATTCTTTAAAGTTCAAAAGTAATAAAAGCAATGCCTTATGGCTGTTTGTATCAACAATTGAAGTATTCAATAAAATTTGGCTTGATTTCTCAAATATAATCAGCTTTCGCTTGCCACGTATATATCGTAATTCTCTGTAATCGTATCAACAATAGAACCAATATAATTTTTGTTCATTGCATGCTTTAGTTTGTCGAAAGGTATTCAAAGTCCCATGCAGGAACTTCCTTCTAGTCTATGGATGTATGATTGCGGCAAAGGTTGGAGAATTGATTTTATTTTCTTTGTTTTTTTCTTTCTGGAAGTAAGTGATTCAAAATTACTTGATTTACAACCATAAGTGATTCAAAATTACTTGATTTACAGCCATACAAGACGATATTGAATAACATGATAAACGATCAATGTGATAATTCTAGTATCAAAATTCAAAACTACATCAATTAGCTAAAATTAGAATATAAACACTCTTTAAGTTCTGTAAATAATTGGATGATCCATAAATATCGTGGTAGTTTGAACATAAAACATTGTCTTTGATAAATAACGTGATAGTTTGAACATAAAACATTGGCTTTGATACTGTGTTAGATTACCGTTAAGCTATTAAATAAGAGCCGATCATTAATATTTAAAGACAGATCTTAATAAACACTCTCACATAAAATATAATATGATTTTAATGAACAAATTTTAACACTAATTATAGACAACTTAATGATTTTATTAGGTGTTGTGATAAAAGGTGTCATTAAAGACAAGAAATAATTAAACGTAACTTTTATGAGTAAAGCAAAAGAAAACTTTTGATTAATTTAGAATTTTAAATATTTTTTTTAGTAATTTGCAGGGGCAAAAGCATCTAAAAAGCTATATTATTAACAAAGATAAAAGAGTAAAGAAAGTGGAAAAAATAGTTTAAAAGCTGTAGAGAAATTAGTACATAAATTAAAATTTAGGAATTCTTTTTTATTAGTCCGAGGGGAGAATGCAAACGCTAAAGAGTATGAAACTCCGATCTAAATTGGCCCAACAAATATGAAGCTGCTATTTCTAATGAAATGATTAAACATCTTCAATGACAAAAATAACAGCCAAAAAAACCCTAAAATTAGATGAATAATGTCCAAAATAGATAGCAATGCCTCCGAAAAAAAAGACCCACACGAACTCTAAAAGTATCATCACCATAACCAAAGACTCCGTAATTATTTTAGTTATCTATTATTTTAATCTTTTCAACCAATAGAGAAAAAAATTGTGGAAAACCAGAACAGAAACTCCAAAGCAAAGCAGAAACACTGCCTAGAAGACAAACAAATTGGGAGATAATCACGAGCAAATGACGTTTTTATTTGGTAATTATTAGTGTAAATCCAACAAGAAGATATGTTGCCAAATTCCACAAAACTTTTTCCCCGTGTATGAACAGATAGTTACTAGTTTGAATGGTCATTCAATGGCGCGAGGGCAGGACTTTGACTTGAGCATTCCATTTCCACGTTAATTGGCAACTTTCAAGATTGTAATCTTAGTTAATTAATACTATATATAATCGTATATCAATCTAAGATAAGAGATCTATTGCTGTCATTATCATGTTTTGTTTCAAATTTTTCAGTTTCTCCGTAACTTCTTTGACACGTACAAGTAATTTCCCAAAAAATCGACAAAACAGTCGTTAAGAAAAATTAGTCAAGATTAAAATATTAATAAATTCAATATAAACTTATGATTTTTTTGATCTTCCATGTGCTTAATCAATTGAGTCGTTTTATATTGTAAAACTGTGTATTGCCGTCTTCCACCACCCACTTAATTGGCAAAATGCAGTCCCCAGCTGTCTTATACAAATATTAAATTCTCATGATTTAAGACAAAGTCACCGGCGGCCCGGTGACAATTAGGGATTCTAAGATTATGAATACTTTAATTAATAATTTCGCAGCTAGAAATGTAATCGCTATCTTGTTATTTAAGGTAAAGTTCAAATGTTGATATGTGATATGTACTGCTTTTGACTTCTTTCTTTAATTAATTTTCTCTACTTTCACCAGATAACAACTTGCAATTAATTTTAAATTTGCTTTCATATTCTGTTTCTTAATTGTTTCAGAACTGAGCTAAGCAACTTGACATCAGCGTCCATATTCATGTGTATATATTAATAGTACATATTGGGAGTAGTTGAAAGCATCTTCTATGAATTTCGTATTTGACAAGAATCCTAAACTGCTGACAAACATTTAGGAAGTGAAATTTGATGTATGTATCATTGAATCATTGGTTAATCAATCATCTTAGGCTGCGCTTGGTGTTAAAGTTCGATGACTTTTAAATCATAATTACTAAAATATGAAAGTAATAATTATTAAATAATAATGTAAAAATGAATGAGTATTATTAAAATTTAATGTTATCAAATACATTTTTAATTTTACTTTCAAAATTAGGTGAAATTAGTACAACCCAAACAAAACTTTAATAACAACATTTAAATTTTTTGGTTGGAGAATTAAAGAATAAGCTCAAAAAAAAAAAAAATCAAGTTTCCAGTGCAGATATTCTTAACAGAGTACAAGGAACGCGAATTGCATATATGTTTGTATCTTTTTTGGCATAAAATTGTCCACATGACAGCATATTATTTTTCTAGTTGATCATAAATTAATATAGTTTCTCTCCCAATTCACTTTTTAAATAATAATCATTTGCCTACTGGGAAGTAAAATTTGAATATGATATTTGTAAAAATACTATGCTATTTGCCTTTGCTTTATCCAAGCAAACTGGGTCAAGAACTAAAAATAATTTATGCGTAATACTTAATTAAAATATTATAACTAAAATTTATAAGAAAAAGAACTGTGAGATGTCATAATCTCTTGGCTCTTAGAAGCTTGTGTTTTTTGTGAGGCTTAATCAATTTGAACCTCTGTTCGCGAGCCAAGCCAACTATATTTGCAATAGCACAAATTCAATAATTAAGTAAATATTCTCAATTTGGAGCCCTCTTAAGAGTCGATTAATCCTTACATTTGGTCGCGAGCCAACTGTGATATTAATTGTAAGTTGTAACAGTTCAGCCTCAATTATTAAATAAATACTGTTTGCTATAGATCCTCATGGGAATCATCAATCAATACGCACAACAGAACTCGAGCTCACTCTGATACGACTGTAATAGCTCGAGTCCAATATAAACCCAATAGCCAAGTTTACTGCACCAATAATCACCGATATAGAATGCATGTCACCAATAAAAGAAACTTTTGTAATGTAAATATTAGTACAAAACGAGTATATTTAGCACATATTAATTTATGTTTTAGATGGGGCCCTGTTGAATCAACTGGTTTTGTCCTAGAAAGTCAGTCTTACCATTGAAAATTTTACAACTTTGAAACGCGTTTCTCTATTGAATCAGACCATAAATAGCATCTGTGATCTGCTTAATTAAGTTAAAACTTGGAATTGAATTAGATTACTGAGGTGTCGATGGTGAAGGCTTCTGGCTGTGGGAATACGGCTTTGAGAAAAGGCGCATGGAGTGCTGAAGAAGACCAGAAATTGATTAATTATATAAAGAGATATGGCATTTGGAATTGGACTGAGATGCCAAAACCTGCAGGTAAAGAAAACACCCATAACATCTTTTATAGTAAGAAAAGAGAAAAGTACATGAATCATGGTGATTAATCCTTCTTTGTTTCTCTTCTTCTAGGTTTACTGAGATCTGGAAAGAGTTGTAGACTTCGTTGGATGAATTACCTGAGGCCGAATATTAAGCGGGGAAACTTCAGTCAAGAAGAAGATAAAATCATATTCAAATTGCATGAAAAACTGGGAAATAGGTGAGTAATTACAGTTATATATATATATATAGAGAGAGAGAAATACTTCTAGATATTTTTAAAAAAAAAATTCGCAAGAAAAAATAATAATGAATTAACTCATTAGCTGTGGTGCTCCATTCCTGCACGTTATATGTTTAGATTCTTGATAAAACTGCGATCGCGAGGATGAGCAGTTTGTAATACCTGAACTTTGATAAATATCTCTTTATCAAAACTGTTTCTCTTCTCGGTAATTTCCAACCTCATGTTTTATTTCGTTTAGCTCCTTTCCAAAACCTTATGCAACAAATGTATATATTTATTGCTTTCATAGACAACTGAAAAAAAAAGCTACAACAAATTAGTTGACTGAATTATTATGTAAAGATATGACAAGAATCACATTTAAATTTGTCATAATCATGTCATAATTTGTGAAATTCTTCAATCATAACTAGATTTTGCTAGTTTTGCAATTTTATTGGAATTTTAGCAA
Organism: Cedrela odorata; assembly: GCA_035584115.1. Lineage (NCBI taxonomy): Eukaryota > Viridiplantae > Streptophyta > Magnoliopsida > Sapindales > Meliaceae > Cedrela > Cedrela odorata. The sequence goes on along the minus strand of JAXCLQ010000006.1, from coordinate 16,677,561 downwards.
TTAACTCTCTCTTTTTCTTTTTAATTATATGTCTCAAATCACATTTCTTTAGAGTTACAACATGAACTTATAGGTTTAGAATGTGAACCTGCTAGGCTTCAAACTTAATTAATACGTTAAACTTACAAACTTGAAATGTTGTACTTAAAATCTGTATCAATACGGTCCCCATCCTCCATATAACAACAAGATATTCTACACCATTGTTGAGAATTCCAAGATACTGTAAGATTATATATCCGGTGTAAAGCATATAACTACAAGAATGAATTCCTTCGGATTAGTTATACAGACATTACAAATGGTGACATTTCTATCTTCTCTATATTAGATGGTGTAAAATTGCAGCAAGACTGCCAGGTAGAACGGACAATGATATTAAAAATCACTGGCATACCCACTTAAAGAAACGCTTGAAGAACAACGTGGTGCCATCAACTAGTCCGAAAAGAAGAGAAAACGCCATTGTTGAAGCCAACCAGGACGATCCACCTACAGTTGATCCCAATTCTCCAAAAGCATTAAACTCGAATGGTTGCAACTCTCCTCCAAGTCCTTATCCTGCTCTTGAAATTTACCAAAACCAAATGATAGAAGCGAACAATTATTCAAACGAAGAACTCCAAAGATTGTGGGAGAGTGTATGCATGGATGATGATTACGCGGTAGAATTCGCATATCCTGAATTTATGGTATTGACTTCTCAGGTGGAGCTGCTAGAGGACTCGTATACTTTTTATGATGGTGGCTTTGATTTATGGGCTTAACTTGTGATGCAAGCAAATGAATATTGTATGTGTTTCAATTATCTCTGCGTTTGCACGCTTCTCCTCTCATATATCATAGTTTTGATCTCGGAAGTTTTCCCAATATAGTATAACTCTGATTTGGATGCTTGAGTTTCATGAATGATCTACTTGTGAGTATGAATAATTATTTAAGCAGCATGATAGTAAAAAAAAAAAAAAAAAAAAAAGGGATAGACTCGTGATGCTTTTGTTTGTAAATTTGAAGTATTTGATGGAAAAATTAAAGCTATTAAAAATATATATATTTAATCAAAGTTATTTTGCTTGAGAATAAATAGTAAAGGTAAGACTATTTCTTTTTCTTTTTCTGGTTTCGGCTGATCCTAGCATAATGAGAGGAATTTACTAATGAATAAAATAAAACAGTATACCTAATAAGTGGAGGAAGTGGAAGACTGTCCTACCAAGAAAAGCATCGTAGTTAAGACTCAAAGTAGCCATCAAATCAACTACTATTTTCTCTCAAAGTATGGATGAATTTGAAGTCATGTTCATGAAGAGACAATGTACACGTGTTAGCCAGTTATTGCATATAGTCCAATGACAGTGCAATGAATAATTTAATAGAAGATGGATTGCCAATGTAGAATCACACTAATTCGATTTTTGCCATATTTAAAACCAATGATTGTTTGCCAAGTGCAAGACGAGACTACGCACATATAAATGAGCAGCACCATCTGCCCGCACCTTGTGCATGGAAATTGCGGACTAAAGGACCAACTGATGACTGATCCCCACAGATCAACAACCGAAGAGATCGTGGGTAGATGAGTAAGTCAATAAAAAAAAAAAAAGCATGACCATAATTGAGACTTGCTTTTTAATAGTATATATAAATAAGAGTAATATTAAATATAAGAGTTATCTAAAAAATTATAACTAAATAATAAGTGAAGTGATTTTTATTTATTATTTATTAAAGAATAAAATTTTAAAATTATGTATTATGTGTATCAACTATTCATAGGTAACTTAATAATCATTTTAGAATGTTTAACATTATTCAATAAATAAAGATAATTATTTATATCACAAAAATTACGCCCCTAATTGTAAACTACTCAATGATATATATATATATATATATATATGCTCTACCTTTTCACTTCTTAAAACTCAAAGTAAATTAATATTATTGAACAAATTTTTTTTTCTAATTTGACTACCCATTCATACATTTAAACAAAGTTGATCTTTTTGTTTTTAGAAAATCTTGAAGGAAAGAAAGAAATTGAATTATTTATGGGATAATAACATTTGGGTCTTTATAGTTTTACACGTTTACAAGTGAAGACATTATTTGTGTATTTATAACAACTAAGTTCCAAATTCTCTAAGAAATTGACAAATTTTTATTATAGTATTGAAGTTTGACTATCCTAATATTAATATTAAAATATGTAACTTATAATACTAAATAGGTAACTGTATTCTTATTTGTGAAACGTGATAACTCAAGGACACTGGTGTTATTATCACATTTTATTTGACCTACTTCAACATATGAGATATGATTACATGGTTAATTTTAAGTCATCAGAACGTCATTAAGTAAAATCAAGACTCATGTGATCCTACCGTGAGATCATCAAAAACAATTGATTTGCTTGTTCAGCAATTAATAGTATAGATGGAACAAGAAAATATGTTACCAAATTTACAAAACTTTTCACCTAAAAAAGAATTACGAAACTCTTTGATCAGCCGTTAGCAATATCTCTTTTGGTCCGACCTTCGCCATCAAAATCCCACTTCACTTGATTTACTGCCCTATGCTTATATTGAATTGACTAGTGATCCTACTGATCCTCCCGAGCATATGTATGCAGATACTCCATTGGCTTCCTCTAACAATTATATTCCTAGTATCTCATGAAGATTATTGGCTATTAAAATAACAACCACTATATAAACAAAGACTAAAACTAGTATTCGTTTTCAATCAGTATTCTTTCTTTAACTATTTATTAATTGCCTGCAGTTGTGCCAATGTACAGAGGAGAATAAAATGGATGTTCGTCTTATCCAATAGGTATCTTATTTTTAAAGATTATAGGTCAATTTGATAATTTATTTATTCATTCCGTATCATGGGAAGACTAGCCATTAAAATGATAAAGAGTCTCCCTGTAAACAAAGACTAATAAAACTAGTATATATTCCTAATCATCTTTTTCTTTTTGGTCCTGTTTTGGTTCTTCTATTTCTTTTTTCAGTTCTGGCCAGCGAGAAAGACACAAGTCGATGATTTATCTACACGTACGCGTCTAGCTGTCTTAGAATAGTTAGTGCCCTATTAAAATGCAAACATTCTGTCATTAAGTTTTAAACAGCTTGTCTAAAGGGCAAAAGCTAAAGCTAACTAGGAAGACAGAAATGATCAGTGGATGCCATAATTTATCACATATTCTTCGCCTCTCGATGATTATAAATTAAAGTTTTTCATTACTTGTTATAAATATGTTTTGGGACACCAACTTGCCAAGATTAAGCGAATAGTACTGCATGCATGCCTATTGATCTTTGCCCATCACTTCTCATCCATGTCTTTAGGTTTTTCTTCAAGAGCACAATGTAACTCTTCCAGACATAGTACATCAAGCACCTTGCATTGCCACAAAATTATTGGCATAATCAAATTTTCACTTCAAACATTGCATCTATCGTCGTAGTTTTTGTTGATGAAAACAACGTCTTTGATAGTCTTTTTCAACTTCAAACCCAATTCACGACGGTGAACCTATCGATCCCACTTAAAGCTCAGATTTCTTAAATAATTTTAGTCTTTTTAACAGAATTTTTCTTAACATATACATATCCACACTACTTACACCAAACTCTAATGTCAATTATTGTGGAAGCATGTGGTTGAAAATGAATAAATTATGGTAACATGAAAGTGGAGAAATAATAATAACAAAAAAAAAATGCAAAGAGATGACACAAATATCTAACGTAGTTTGACTTTATAGTCTATGTCCATAATCAAAGATAACTCAACTAACAAATAGAGAGCGCTTACAAATATTGGAGACACTCACTCAAAATCCAAAGTTTCAGTACATCCTTTGAGTGAATACTTAGCTCTCAACTCTCAAATTCACTTCAAAATGTTACACACATTTAACTTGATCTTTGCTATTTATAAGATGAATTGCAAACTAACAACCAGCTCATTTCACTGCTCAATTAATTCTAGCAGTCACTTAATTTAACCGTCCAAATAATTCTAGAGATCACCTAATTAGGTGGCATCTATTGAACAAGTCAGGTGGTTGGACTCAACTCACCATTTTAACATGAAAGGTAAAATTTTGAAATAATCAATTTCGAAAAAATTTTAAAAATACTGTAGCTACAGTACACGTGTACTACAGTAAAAAATTTTAATATTTTAATTCTTTATTTAATAAAACTTATATAATAAATAATTTTTTTTATATTGTTACGTGCTCTGCATATTGAGTCTTCATCCGGTCCTACAAGAGGGTGCGTAATCTTCTGAGTCAATTTGGTGCACGATTTGTGTAGAAAAAAATTGCAAGCTAATTATCTTGACAAGTATTAGCCGAACCGGAGACCACTTCTTTGCATCCCGCGGAATCAAATGACTCATACTCGTCACTCAACTAGGCGACCACTTCATTCCGTTTATCATTAAATAACTCAATGAAGATCAACTTATGTTCATGGCAAAATGTTGGATATCCATTACAGAATAGCTACAGTTCCGGTTAAAACGTAAATTTTTCCACGCAGCCGCCCTATCTAATCTTTCGCATGGCACTGTCAAACCCTCTTTCAATTGTTTTAATTGAAATATATGGTCCAATTTACATTTGTTGAACGTTTTAATTTTCAATTGTCGACCACATCCAACCACTTCAGTTCATATAGACTTGAATTGATGGCTATTTACTTAAATATTATTGTAGTAGCTTTCTTTTAGTTAAAATCATGAAGTTAAAAGTTAAGTGCCAACAACTATGATTAATTAATTAGCTATTCTCCTTGGTCTTTGTTATCAGTAATTTTAGTCTGCACAAGGCTAGCTATTAATTCTTTTTTTAATATTCATGTTCCTTTCTCATTGCCACTTGATTAAAGAAATACGCCCACCAAAAAACAACTAAAAGAAAAAAAAAATTAATTTAACCAATGTAATGTTGTCTCGATACCAACTTGTATCATCTCCTTACATTTTCAAAGTATTAAGTTAATATTATATTGGTAAGATTGGTACATGGGGATGAATTGATTAGAATCATATAATTTTAAATAATATAGAATAGGATAAGATTAAACTTGACTAATTATAATATTATTTTGTATTTAATGTAATACAGGATTGGATTAGGCTTATTTAAATTAATTTTAAAAAAATGATTAAATAAGATAATATAAATTATCAAATATCTAAAAATAATTTATTAATTAATAATAAATTAATATCTATAATATATATTATTAATTAATCAACTAAAATTATTAAAATAAAAATTAATCAAATACTAATTTAAGTTTAATTATTGTCTCTTAATTTAGGGATAGAATCAATAACCTCTTAAAATTATACAATTTTTTACATCAATTTTCAGCCTTTAAATTAATAATCTACTAAGGGTGAGAACTTAATGAAATAAATACTGAATTTTTTTTTATAATTATTAACCAATGTATAAAAATTGATATAAAATTAATTAATTTACAAAGAATTTTCACCATTTAATTCATTCAATCATCACTCTTTTAGTAGATTGTTAATCTAAGGGTTAAGAATTAATATAAAATTTTGTGTAATTTTAGAGGATTGTTAATCTTGCCCCCTTTAACTTAAGTTTAATCAAATAGTTGAAATCAAAAGTGAATAAAGAATATTTAATGCAACCAACTCTTTGTTATCTATCACTGGATTGCATTGATCAATAATCCCAACTTAATGTCTTAAATTAAGTAAAAAAAAAAAAAAAGCTAAGACAACCCACCAATTATTAAGTACGTGTTTTATCGAGTGATGAGCACTTGTAAACAAATAGAATAGCTACAACTTTAAGTGGACAATACATATTAGCAATCAACTAGAGTGTTTATCAAACACCCTTGTTATTATGATTTTGTCCCGAATTAAGACATAGTTGATGAGCTTTGCAAAGTTATTAATTTGCAGATGGTGGAGCAGCAGAAGCTGCTGAGCTGACATGAACTTCTTTGGGTAGAACACGATATTTACTAATACCAAGTTCAAATATTTGCTTTAGTTGTAAGACTAACTTTGATCTCCTGCTATTTTTCTCCTCAGTTCTGGAAGTTTATAGCATGAACAACGTGAAGAGCCATTTTCATCTAGCTCGCATCCTCAATCTCTTTCACTACCACAATGTGGCGTGTCATCCAGTGCTCGGGCCTGTTCTTCAAGTAGCTGCAGTGAAATGAAGAGAACTTACGGAAAATAAGCCTCAACATAATGGTGTAATATGCACAATATCAAAGGATATAGTTGATCACTTACTCGTTTATTCTGGATTTTATAGCTTCAATGGTCTGAATTGAGGTGGAAACATCAATGGAAAACTCTAAAGAATCCTTCATATTTCCTGTGCTCCTATATAAGTTGATGATGGGTTTGGTAGCTAGAACTGAATTTGGATAAAACACTTTCTCGTTGTCATCTCTCAAAAATGTTGTTGTTAAAATCTGGATATCCTCAGCTATCATCGGTAATGTAAAATTGTCAAGCAAACTAACGTTGATATTGCGAAAATCAAACATATATTAAGATGAATCAAATTACCTGTACTCCATCAATAACGCATCTGTCACCTATATCATATGGGTGTATCACAAATAAAAATATGACGGCTTGAAATATGTTCTTGGCAGTGTTACCGAACATGAACGCTACAAGTACAAGTTGCGATATAACGAAGACGAGTGCTTTAGATGTTAAATTTCTCATCAAAATCAACCACAAAATATTGATCACAACAATCACAATTCCTGTAAAAAGCCTATCTAACTCCTGTGCGGCTGTTTTGGAATTTTTTAAGAAATATGATAGAGATATGCGTTCGTTATAAACCTTTACCTGCAAAACAGGAACTACGTCACAAGAATGGATATATGACAAGTTCAACAGACATTGTTAGCATAATAACATCTGAATCCGTCAGGTTTTCTGTTTTTACAAATAAAGAGATCTAATGTATGTTGAGAAAAGAAAAATGCTCAATTTCAATCTCTCTTTTTTCACTCGTCTTCGCAACTCTTTTTTTTTTTTTTGGCCCGCAGAGAGAATAGGCAAAAAGGAGGCCATATGCAGAATTTAGTAAAGAACTTACCACCCATTCCGCAAACTCTGACTCCTGGATCTTTCCAGTATTTTCAGCTCCTTCAAAAGTAGTCAGCATAAGTGTTACTTCTTCCATTGGAAAGAACCGACAGAGCTGCTCCTTATCAATATAACTAGTCATTTTTAGAAGAGAAAACAGTGAGATAATTCCGAAAGAAATTATAAAACACAACAACCGGAACTAATTACTGGAGTTATAAATCCATATCCTCACTCGCAACCAGGTTTGGCAACATTAGCGAAGATCTGATCAGCAGCATACTCTGCTTCTAATTCGCTTTTAATCTCCACGTCCTTATAACAATCTTCCTGTTCATCAGGTTCGTTTGACATTATTGACAGCTGTGTTAAGACCTCTATTAACACCCCCTTCATGGTCCAATTTGAAACTCTCTTTTTCTTCATTTTTCTGAGCTTTCCAATATCAATAACCTGTACTTTTTGCTTTTTATTTTCTACCTCTACACTCGCACCTGTATCTGTGCCCCCATTTTGTTCATCTATCTACATTGATGGTGGACCACAAAGAGATTCAATAAGATATAGATGAGACATCGATTCTTGAATTGGACTGAAGAATCTTATTGACAGGAAAGAAATAGCCATTAACCTAACTGAAAAAGTCTTCACCATCCATAAAGCAAACCAGACAAGGGAAGATGCAAGAGTCCTTGTAATATTATTTAGAATCTCGGTAGTCTCATTTGATCTCTTAACTCCATTGGGGAACAACAAAAAACCGAGCTAGAAGAAGGAATGCCAACCAAATAATCGTCAAGCCATGGACAAGAAGCAGAAGAAGCTTACGCCTTAGCAAAAAGTTCCGTTCAATGAAGAAAACCAAAGCACTCATAAACCATTCAGTAACCAGTCGACCAGAGAAAATCACCAATACCAACACACATCATTTCCACAACTTTAAATCCCAAATGACGTGGTTTTGTAATTTGTTCACCGTTGAGCTAAGAATTAATAAACCCATCCCGCAAACAAATGCAACCAACTCAATCATAGAAAAAGTTTTAATTTTTATACCCTTTACCTTGTACACCTCCTCCTCCTCCGCCTCTCCAGAAGCGGAGTTTAAGTTCCCTTTTGGAGTAGAATCATTGGGATCATGTGGATCCATCAATCTTGATTTTGACTTTGGATATTCTGATATTGCAACCGATTTTCTCCGTGTTAGAGTTTGGTTTGAGATCTCTGCAGGCTTATCTGGAGCAGGAGTCCAAGTTACAGTATCTGGAGAAGCAGAGCTTATGAATTTGGAGAGTTTGTTTGTACAGCTGAGATTCCCCAGCTCTGTTTGTTCAATATTTGAAGAACTGAGCTGGATACTCTGAGAGCAAGACTCACAGCCACTTCTTTTCTTGGTAACTTGAGCTTCTTCGGCATCTACAATGTGGATCACGACGTCGTTTGCATTAGCTCCTTTCTTGTCCACCATGGCTTTCCCACGTTCCATTTTAACTTTTGCTACCGTTGAAGGGAATAAATCAGAGAACCTTCACTTTTATTGATGTTTGTTTCTCGTGAAACAAACAGAGATAACAGGGTATGGCCTCACTCAGAACGCAATTGCTCGGTGTTTGTTTCGTGAAAGATTTATGCGTGTAGTTATTGCAGTATGTGTGGTTTCAATGACGAATAAGAGAGGTGAAAGTGCAGAAATCGAACACGGAACCTGCAAATTTTGACCCTTGGAGATGATAAAATTAACTAAACGAATAATTTCATTCCGCTCCATTACTTTTAAGCAAACTTCAAATTACTCTTTAATTGTTTTGTAAATATACAACACAACCCGTGCTGTTACTCAACGTCGTGAAAGTTAACAGAAAAAGTAAAAGAATAAGGTGATTAACTCACTTCAGCAAGAGAGTAACGGCATGGGAAGGGTTATAGACTTGCAAGAACAAAATTAAAAAGGGTACTTTGAAATTTGTTAAGAAAGAATGGGAGGATTAAAATTAAACCTAAAATAAAATAAAACTGCCAATTGATCAAATCAGTAAGTAGAGAAACATTGTCTCTCTCCAAGGAGAAATGTAGAAAATTTGCACTTGAAACTGCAACTTTACAAAGAAAAAAGAAACTACCAAGACTTGTAAAGCAATGTGCTAAATTATTTCTGCTCCTGTAGAAAATATCTTAATACAAGAAGGTTGTTTGACAATATAGTTTCGGGATACAATGGCGTTATTATTGTTGTTAAAAATGCCCTTCAATAATAACAATATAAAACTGAAAAGTCGAAAACTATGATGGTAAAGAAAACAGAGAAAAGATAAGATAGATGAGAATGAAGGAATCTCAAATTCAATGGAATGGACTATTTATAGGCACATAGTAGTTATGAAACTATGATGATGAAGAGAACACAGTAGACAAAGAATAGAAAAGATAGATGAAAATGAATGAATCTCAAACTTTTATAGGCACATGGATACGCGATTAACTGGTTTTTAGATAGATAGGTGGTTAACTGGTTTTCGGATCAGGCTCCTGAAATTAGTTCGGACTGCCTATTCAGACAGTCACCAAAACTACCTTACGGTTTCTTCTGATTTTTAGATAGATGCACGGTTAACTGATTTTTGAATCGGGGTCTCGAAATTGGATTGGTCTGCCTATTCAGACAATCACTAAAACTGTCTTGAAGTCTCTTCGAAATTGGCTTGGGCTACCCATTCAGACAGTCACCAAAACTGCCTTGTGGTCACTTCTGATACTACTTTTCTGATCGGGGTCCGGAAATTGTGTGGGGCTGCCTATTTAGACTGTCACCAAAACAAGACATATATACGCGGTTAACTGATTTTTGGATCGGATTGGCTTGGGATGCCTATTGAGACAGTCACCAAAACTGTCATGTGGTCTCTTCTGATTTTTAGATACATACGCGATTAACTGATCTTCGGATTAGGGTCCCGAAATTGGCTTGGGCTGCCTATTCAGACAGCCACCAAAACTGCATTGTGGTCTCTTTGAAATTGGCTTGGGCAGCTTATTTAGACAGTCACCAAAATTGTCTTATGGTCTTTTCAAATAGTCATAACGACTGTTTACTTATTAACCATCATGAACAAGCCCATAGCATGCACGCCCCAGGGCAGGGGAGGGACCTGTACATTGTACATAGTTAAATGTTTTTTAGATCAGGCTCTCGAAATCGACTGGGGCTAGCTGATCATGTGCGTGCTAGGATTCACATTAAAGTATTTCTACATGTCGGGAAAATCAGGCCCGATTATTTTCCCCCAACAAATATTTTTAAAATAAAATAATTATAAAATTTTAAATGATGATAAA
>JAXCLQ010000006.1:16629840-16649335 GCA_035584115.1 Cedrela odorata | reverse complement strand
GCCCCTTTGCTTAAGACATATGATATGGGTGTATTTTGTCATACATTTGAAGTATTGCGATATTTGTATAGACAGGTTGAGGCTTAAGGTGATAGAGGAATTCTATCACTTACCAATAACATGCCTGAATTTGAGATGTTACAGTAGGGATGGTTGGCAAGCACTCCAACAATTCTTTTCTAAACTTTTGCTTCCATCTTTCTACATATTGCCTCCTTTGTTACCAGCGCTGCATTGTTATTCTGGTGATTGTCTTGTGTTGATCGATCAGCAGGAGCGGAGGGCTTTGCTTTAGAAAGAACAGCGCAGTCGTTGCCATCCGTTTGAGTATCGTTATTCTGCTGATTGTCTTGTGTGGATTGATCAGCTGGAGCGGATGTCTTTACTTTTGAAAGAGGATTTTTTTTACAAATCTGATATTATATCGATAATTTTGTGAATTTTCGAGATCTGATCGGGATCATTGGGTTTTCCAGAGGATTTGTTTGAATCCATCAGAGAAAATATCTGCAACCAGAAGGGAATGGCTAAAATGACAAGGGAAAGATAGAACGAAGAAGTGTAAAACAAACTTCTTAGCTAGCCTCTTGTTTTGTTCTACTATACATCAAACTGAATCAAATTTCATTTTGTAGAAATTGAATTCCATTAATATTTTCAGTGAGGGCTTCTTGTAGTGTGAAAAGCTGTCATATATGCAATATTCAAAGTCAATTCTTACGAGTTTTTAGTATCGGTGTTATTGGAAGACTTTCGACCTGGCCATTGCCAACCAAGGATTAGGAAGTAGTAGCCTGGAATTAATATTGTCTCCTCACTCCCTCATGTTCCAACTCCCTAAATTATTCCCATCACTATATAACCAAGCCAACAGATCGATCGAATTATTGTTTCATTATTTCTATGCTAGTTGTTTTGAGGAGCAAAGTTCCATTACATTATCTTATTGTTTTATTTATTAAAAAAATTATTATTTTTTACTATTGTGACATTTATTAAGTTAAATAAATAAATATTTCCTTTAGAATAGGTTTTTTTTTATTCTAACCCCTGCAAATTTTTAATGTCTACACTAGTTTCGACTCTCCACAATATAAATGCTGATTCATGACTCTACTCCTCACTAAGTAGATGATTAAAATGTGTAATAAATTATTTTAAAAATCATAAAAATTTATCATTTAATTGATTAATGTTATTTTACTTTTGGAGTAATCTCCTCTTATTATCCAAAAATTTATTATGTGAGCGAGGTGACCATCATCAATTGAATAATAAATTTTTATAATTTTTAAAATTAATTATCACACAATTTAATAGTTCGCGTGATGAATGTTATGTCCTTTGGTATATATAAAAATAAAGTTATATTTCGATATTAATATTTAAGATCAAAAGAAAATTAGTTGATATAAATATTGAGAACTTTTGGTTTTGATATTAAATTGTTAATGATTATAGATAATTGTATGAACATAATTGTTTTTCTATATATGTCTCTTCCTATATAAGAATGTGTTGACATTTGACCCATTAAATCTACAGCTTTTATTATATGTTCCACCAACAATGACTATTGACTAGTATTAGTATAATAATAAAGACAATATAAAGGACGTTGTACCATTTATAAGATAGCAAAATTAGAGAAATAAAATAATATTCACAAACTAGAAAATTGTTTGTGTAAAAGAATTGACTTGATCATCATCTTATACGTTTCTTTATTTCAAACATGACCTTGAATTGTGAGCATTTGGTTTCAGAATATCCAGGATTTCTTGTGTGAAACAGCAATAAATTCAATATGATTATCTCTATCTTGTGCTTGATAAATAAATCTTAATTAAGTGGGTCATTTTTTATAGTAGACCTAGGCTGGCAGTCTGCCTTCTTTCCTTTTCAAACGAAAATGCAGTTGCCGGACTGTCTTTTTCGTCTTCACAATTGTTCAATATTTAATTTCTTTGATAATTATTCTTCACCTTACATAATTATTCTCACAATTGCATTTGGAATATACGAAGGCAGATAAAGTTCAAACAGTCAGTGTACTGTTTTTGTCTTCTTTCTTTAATTTTCCATTCTTCCACCAGCACTAGATAAAGATTAGTATTTTTAAAATTGCTTTCATATTCTGAGCGAAGCAACTTGACATCAGTAGACAGCAAATATATTCTTTGACAAATTTGACGTAGTTGAAAACATTTTGTATGAATTACATATTTGACCAAGTCCTAGATTGGGGTTTAGACTTTAGATATGCTTTGGATGTCACAATAATTAGCACAATTTTGTATGGGAGGATATATTGTAACACCCATGGAAGTCCAACTCATAATGGAATCCATAAAAATAAAAAATAAAAAATAAAAAAAATAACAATAATAATGACCTCTACACCAAGGCCCAGATCTGATTGGACCTGATAAAATTAAATTCAACTGAATTATATTGAATAAGGTAGTGATATTTACCTCTATTATTTATTTATTTTTAAGGCACTCTACTTATTAATATTTCATATGGTATCAAAAAATGTATTTGTTTAATGAGATAAATGTTTTATTTGTTATTTTACCTTTTTTAAATTGGGAATTTTAGTTCAAATAATTTTTTTCTATCACATGAAATTAGAATATTTAAAGGAGAGTGTTGACTGCAATTTTTCGACTTCGAGATGTCAACAAGCAAAATTCTCATTCTTGATTTTTCGGTATCTCATCTTTTGCAAAATAGAATAAATATCAGGAATGCCAGTGTGTGGTTGGCGATAACCCTCCGATATTTAAATCAGCAATGTTTAACGCAATGTTTAACGAAAAAACGATCATAGACAATAACAAAGTTTAAGAGAAAAATTTTGAATTGAAAGAGTATGTTTGGAATGTTTGTGGCAATATAACAGCCTCTTTTTCACTTACCCTGGTTATAAATTTATCTTTCCTTTATAGAGACTTCGACCCAATAGTTGTGAATTGCTGATGATTTGACAATAACTTCTCAGTTTGTGGAAGGTTATTCAAGTAATAGGCGGTTAGGTAGGTCCAAGATAGTAAGTGGTTATGTAGAGGACGTGAGTCTTCAACAACTATTAATGTAACGCCTCAAATTCAGCAAGTATCACACATGCCGAAGTAGGGCTCACAATTTCATATATATGCATTAAATCTCACAATTAAAACTATTCTACTAAAAGAACTTCATTATTAAAAATTATTATTAAACCAAAATCTTAAATATGCTCAAATAACTTAATATAATCAAACTAAAAGAAATCTCAAAATAGCCTCCATGATACAATTTTAAGAATGCGATAAATGCATTATAAAAATCATTCATCATCTAAAATATAAATAAATAAATATTTCAATACTATCCTCCAAGTCAAGTCATTATAGTCACCACTCGAAGTAACTTATTCTGTAAAAAAATAATAACTGATGAGAGGTAAGCCATCAACTCAGTAATTAATGTCATTCATAATATATTCATAAATTTCTTAGTTTTGGATGCATAAAAAATTCTCAAACCTTTTATTTAAATATCATGCAAAAATACAATTTCAAATAATTTCTCAAAATGAACAAAAGTTTAATGTTCATAAATTTTTATAAGAGAATATGTCAAAATCATATTCTATAAAATATAAATACGAAAGCATATCAAACTTTCATTATCGAAAAATATTTTTTTAAGTTGCTCATATCACATGTACCTTTGGTGACTCGGCCAATAACAGAATCAAATAATGTGCACAATCTTAACAAAATATCAGCTGGTTCGGACAGTCAGATATATCGACCGTGGTAAATCAAAATAAAAATCAGAAAACTAAGGATAGAGGAGCCAAAACATTTCATTTCCAATAATTATATAAGAATTATTTAATAACAACATAGTGGCTTGCATTAATTTACTTACAAAGAATTTAACACATTTTACAATTTATAAATTGATGTTTATAAAAAAAAATTCTTAAAACATTTTATAAATAAATTTGTACAAAATAATTTTAAAAAATTATTTAAAAACTAACTTCTAAAATATTTAAGTCGTAAGAAATCGAATTATAAATCCATTCATCAAATAATAAAGCATTTTCCAAACATTTGAGTCAATAAATTCATGCCATAAAATATTTTTATAATACAAAAATAACCAAGTATATCATGAATAAAATTATTTACTTCAAATCAAGTTAAGGTCTGAAGTTACTTCTCAATGTCATCCGAAGATTCCGAGCTTACTACAACAACAAACTATCTCATTAGGGACATTTAGAATACCACAAAACCTATTATATTCCATAATTTTTAACTCCTAACTTATAAATCGGATCAAGCTAAAACTTTACAGATTTCCTAAGCACACCTAAGGTTATCATATATAAACATTTCATGGAATTCCAGGTTCAAAAAAAATTAAAATAATAAGTTTTTCAGACAATAGTAATATATTTAGGTTATTTCATAAATGTGAATTACACAATCGAAAATTCATAACTATTTGAGTATATTTCCAAAAATTATGAAATTTATAGAGTAACTAGTAAATATATTTATACACTACTATATAAATTTTTGAAATTTTTTAAGGTCTTTTGGTACTTCAAAATAATAAATATTTAAAAAATATATTAACTTATCCATAATATTTTGAAACTACGATTCACTCTATAAAAAATTCATAACTATTGAAATATACGTATAAAAATTCCAAAATTTATATAAAATTTTGAAGATCGTTTGATACTTCAAAATAATAAACATTTAAAACAGTCGTAACTTGTCTAAAATATTTCAAAAATGCAGTGTCACAACCTGACCCTGTGATCCACCTGTGACAATCGCCACAGACTCTCCTCATACATTCTCTATATTCAAAATGTATTAAAAAGAGATTGTAAGACTTTCCTGTCAATAACTCAAAATTTGAAAACAGTTTTTATACAAAATTTCATCCATGGGAATATCAACATCAAATAATTGATCTTTGTGATCAATTTATCTATAACATGCTCGATTTTATAAATATTAATTCATAAATTATTTACTTAGGGATTGAACAAAATAATAAATTTTTACATAAATATTTAGTTATAATTCTTTACATATATCCCAGAAATACATATCTAATGGACTTATGTTACTAGTGTGAGTCAAGAGTCGAAAAATCTACCAAGAGGGTCGTAAGCTCTCTACTGCTATCACAAGCCCAGGGAACACTAACGTTCATAATCTGAAAGCAGTAATTGTAAGAATTAGTATATAACTATACTCAGTGAGTAAATACATATATACAAATATACATACATGCACACACATTTCAAAATTCTCAAATATTGGGATCTCATTAATATAATGTTCAAACATACATATATTCATTTTCATTTACAACAAATAGATGTAAAATATATTATAGATCTGCATTTAATTTAGAACCATCAAAATGGGCTGGCCATACTTTTTCAACATTTACCTTGGCCGAAGTAACATCGAAAACCATTAGTGAGTCTTTTTATGCATAAAACCACATGCAATGCATTCTCATAAAATATAAAATTATTTCTCATGCTTTGTAAAATCAATCAATTCTTATAAAGTATGTATTTTATAAAATAATTACCTGCCTCACTGATGTTGGGCCCGAGTAGTCACTTGGTGACAAAATGATTATCCTCGTCATATTTGTCAAATTCATGAGAATCCTATCAAGCCGTCAGGACTTTCCATAGGGTCTCTTAGGGTTACCATACAAAATTCAGCACACAGTAGGCTTAGTATGGCTTTTCCCCCTTATACTAGTCTTATTACAACTCCATTCACCTATGCGGCCTCTCATAGGTCCGTCCATAGATACTTCCTTGTATATACAGTAAAAACACAGGCCTACTGGCTTTGATTCAATAACCAGTCCACTAGCCACATCTCTAATATACATGCATAAGAACAAATCATTTCATTTTCAAATAATGATTATAAATCAAATAAACAATTCAAACCTGACCTCCCCAACCATTTCAGCATATATATCAAATAGATTTTTAAACAGCAAACCATATTAAACAGTTATCCCAATATCATGTAAAATATCCATAAACACATGTTTAACACACAATAATACAGATATGTATATTACACATATATATTTACATAATTCATGCATGTATAAATTTACTCACAACAAAATAGAGGATTCTCACTCCCACTACATATCCTCGTGCCTACTCGGTACTTCACGCGGCACCTAGTATCACACATACACATATTTATAAATTCCAAGATTCCAATTTGTTTAACAAATATACACTAGATGCAATTGCATGGAAAACATATCTAAATTTTCTTAATTGACACATTACTCGTAAGGCTTAACTAATTGGATAATTTATTCGATTTCCAACAATGCAACCCCATGGCATTAATATTCCAAATTTTTGCATTTTCGTCTTACACAAAATGTATACACTTCTAATTCCGCATTTATGTCTAAAACGGATTATGCCCATTCTGAATAATCCTTCAACACACATACAATCCCTATATACTTTTAAATATACCAAATCATCACACAAAGCTAAATTTTCTACACAAATTTAATGTAAATTCTCGGGTAAACAGTAATCTTAGATTTTTACATACTTAAAATCTTTAAAAATTGAACTTCAATTGGGTTAATAAACTTACTAGGAACTCGTAAAGGTCCTTAGAAACCTTTATTCACCTTTAATACACAAAAACCTCAAATTTAGTCGAAACCTTAATTTTCTCCTTTGTTCTTCCTTACCCTTTTTAGTCTAAATGTGGCATTGAATCATAGAGAAGAAGATGGTTAGTCACTAGATAAGCAAGATTTGACCAAGACTTAGATGTTTTGCTTTGAATTTTAAGAAAATCTGAGAGAGATAGTGAAAGAGAGTATGTTTAGAGAGAGAAGGAGAATGAACAATTGAGAAGCCTGTGAATGATCTTCCCCCTCATGGGTATTTATATAAATGAGTGAAAATACTGATTTGCCCTTGAAAATCATTAAAATTTCGTAATTGCCCTTCGAAAATTCACCCAAATTTATATTCTGTCAACCCAAAGGGTTGACACTTTTTAGCCAAAGTGTCAACACTTCCATAGAAGGATCGATACTTTTCAAGTCAGTAGCCTTCGAAATTTTTTGGGCAAAAGTGTTAATACTTTTTGGGTAAAATATCGATACTTTTGAAAAAAATGTCGATATTTTCTTATTCAAGTATCGACAATTTTGATGAAAGTGTCGATACTTGTATCCAATGTGTCGATACTTTCATCCAGTTCACATTCTGGAAATTCTTCTCAGCCCGAGTGTCGATACTTCTTCCTTAATGTATCGACCTTTTTCGCCCAGTACCGATATTTTCTCATAGAGTGTCGACACTTTGTGACCTCTTCCTTCACAATGACGATACTCATTGCACAATTACCCGGCTAGCGAGATCGCCGAGTGCGACAACATAGGACTTTATTTTGAAATCTTTCTTATACTGAATTCTAAATCACAACTTCAATTTCATTGTATTCATGTCATTAAACTTGACTTAAATTTTCCTAAGCCTTGATAATGTGTCAATTAACTATGTACAATGCATGTGTGAGAATGAAAGTAAAACGATAACTATTTTATCCCTATGTTTGAAAAACTGGGCTTAACATGCAATTTGTTCAATCAAAAATTTATAACTATTAAACCATGATTCTAAAATTTTCAAAATTTATAAAATAAACAATAAACATGAATAGACTAACATGTAAAATTTAATAATTTTTAAAAATCATTTGATGCTTCAAATAATAAACATTTATTTATAAATTCGTAGAATTCTCAAAATTTTATATTACAATATCTAACTTCAAAATTATGTATAAAATTGAATTCTCATACAATTTGAATAAAACAAAATTCTACAGTCTTCTTATCATATAAGGATTCAAATTATAAATATATATATATATATATATATATAATAGTCAAGACAATTTTATTTAAAAGTTTTCATTGGCGTTATGCTCAGCAAATATGTAAAACCCTAATCATAAGAACTTTATTTGACTTATACTAAAATGATGCAAAATTAATCCTAATTAAAACTCAAACATATAAGACAACATAATTGTAAAGTAACTAAAACATTATCTCTATTAACCAAAAGCTTAAAAAGTTGCAAATCACAAAGAATATTATGTTTATGCTTAAAAGAGTTTACATTAAAAGGAGTGTGAGGCAGAGAGGTAAGAAAAATATGCATTTATATTTTGTTTTTTTAAAAAAATAAGAAACTCTAGTTAAGAGAGCAAATATAATACTTTCCTAATCTAATTAGGAGAGCAAATATTACAACTAGATTTTTGGATTTTAGGTACATCAGTAGGTGGATCATTGTTGTGTTTACACTAGAATCTATGCTTGGTTCTCAATTATCAATGGGTTATGAGATGCTCGAGATTATGTTATCAGTAGATTATAAGGATAATAGAGAGAAAATTGTGTTTAGAAAAGCTATCATCCATTATGGAAGAGTATTTTTGTAAACTCTATTATTTGAACATAAGGGTAAAATAATCATTATAATGACATTCATTTTCACACATTCATTACTCATGATTAGTTGACACATTAACAAGGCTTAAGTGAATTTAAATTAGTTTAATGATATAAGTATAGGGAGTGAATTAAGTAATTTGAACTTAATATACATTAGGTTTTAATATATTGCTCTACACTTATGCATTTGGCGGTCTCGCTAGCTACTTGGTTAAAGGGTAGCGCCCTTACAAGGGTGCAGGGGCCAGAGCCTCCGAAAAGAAAATAGAAATGGTTCTATGGAATAATAAATTTTACTTTAAAATTTTTGACTTCTTAAAGTCAGTCGATTAAGTGTTGACAGTTCTAGACCCACGAAAATATGGAATCGGTCTACCAAGTGAAAAAATCGATCGTCCGACAAAACAGAAAACAGGAAAGAGTGGAATGGATCAACTGGATAGGGAACCAGTCGACCATTAGAAATAAAATTAAGGGAAAAAGGGAACAGATCAACTGAATGAGGGAACTGATCAACCAACAGAGAGGTAAACTTGAAATCGGTCGACCAAATTGAGGAACCAGTTGATCGAATCGAGGAACCGATCGATCGACAGAAGCAATACCATGGGAAGAAATGAGATTGGTCAAACGGTTAGAAGAAGCAATCGATTGAATCGACGTGAAATTTGGGATTTTTAGAAATTTTTAAAGATTTTTAAAGTCATTTTGGTCTTTTTTCTCATTTTCTATATATACTCTTAACCCGCGACTGTTTTTTATGCTTCTCTCTGTAAAACTCTAATTTTTTCCCTCTCTTTCTAAAAATTCGTTCTCTCCTCCCTTTCTTTCTCTCATGCTCTACTCAAATTTCTCCCATTTTCTGTCAAATTTTCGTTACTAAATGATTACTCGTACTCTCCTCTTCGAATTGGTACTAATTTTGGGCTAGAAAAGGCAAGGAGGAGTAAGGAAGAAATTTGGGTTTCGAAAAGAAATTGGGCTTTTTTGATTAAACGACAATTCGAGATTTCTAAGGGCTTATATAAGTTTTCGGTAAGCCTATTAACCCATTATAGATTTAATTTTAAGATTTTGGAGCATGTAAAATTGGGGGTTTACTGTTCATTCAAAATTTTCATTAATTTTACATAAGAAAAATAGATTTGTATTGATTTACAATAATTTGAAGCATATGATTATAAAATGTGTTAGATTATCGTTTGAAATATGTAAACCCCAAGAAATGATAATATGAATTATTCTTAATATGGGAGTGTAGTAAAGCTTCTTTTAATAATATAAATGTATATTTTAGATGAAAAGCATGGTACTGATGTTTTAAAAAAAAATTGGGTTATGACAGGTGTAATTGTTACCTTGAATAAATTGTTATGATAATTTATAATCTATGGAATGATTGGTGTCAATTAGAAATTTGAAAAGAAGTATCGACTTATTTTTGCCCAAAAGTGTCAATACATTGCTTGAAAGTGTCAACACTTTCTTTAAAAGTGTCAACACTTTGCTTAAAAATATCAATCTGAAGTTTACAAAGTGTTGAGTGTTGAAACCATACTTGAAAATATCGACCCCTTCAGAAGTATCGACACTTTCTTTAAAAGTATTGACACTTTTCACAAAAGTGTCGATACTTTGTCCAAAAATATTGACACTTTTGCCCAGATAATTTCAAACGCCTACTGACTTCAAAAGTGTCGATCCCTTTATGAAAGTGTCGACACTTTCATTAAAAATGTCGACACTTTAGCCAATAATATCAACACTTGGGGTCCAAAAAGTTTTCAGAATATGATTCTTATGAAAGTATTGACATATGGGTTAAAAGTATCAACACTTTCACCAAAAGTGTCAATACTTGGATAGAAAATATATACACTTTTGCCAAATTAGGTTAAAATTTGACAGGTAATTTTGAAATATTCGAGACTTCTTAAGGTTATTTCGGCCATTTTACTTATTTATATAAATAGCCATAAGAAGGAATTCAATTCCTGTATTTCTCATTCGTTCACTCTCCCTCTCTCTACAAAAATATTTTCTCTCTCTTTCTCTCTTAGAAATTTATAAATCTCGGCTAATCTTTCCACTTTTCCTTCCAAATTTCACCACCAATTGATTTCCTACTCTTTCCTCTTCAATTTGATACTATTTTTGAGTTTGAAACAGTAAGGTGACACAACAGTGGAATTTGGGTTTCGAAACGAAATTAGGGTTTTATCCATTTATCAACGATTTGCAATTTCTAAAGACTTCTACCAGTTCCTGGTAAGTCCATTAACTCATTAGATGTTCGATTTTAGAGATTATAAGCATGATAGACTCTAAGGTTATTGTTCATTTAGGGATTTCATTGATTTGAATAGGGAATCTATTTTTAAAAATAATAGTTGAAACGTGACGTGGAAGTATGAATTAGAATATGTTGGCCATGGGATTTCATTGTTAGAAATCGGATAAATAGCCGTAGTTAGTTAAGTTTGGTGGACTATATAAGATAAGGAATTTTATTCATTTTTTTCACGATAAATTGCATTTAATGCAAATGCGTTTGATCTTATAATAGAATCATAAGTTATACATGTGTGATATTGAGCTACGAGGATATGGGAAAAAAGCTGAGTAGGCACAAGGATTGTTAGTGGGAGTTGTTACTCTCCCCTTACAATGAGTAAATTTATACATACATAACTATGTAAATATATGCTTAAAATATTTATATGTATGTTTGTGTGCTAAAACAATCTGTTTTATGATTAAAATGAAAATGTTTACTGTTGTTTCGTATGATATTGGGATGGTTTATATATTGTGGTCTACTGTTAAAATTTTATTTGATATACATGTATGTAATGGCCGGGGAGGCCGAATTTGGATTATATGTTTTATGAATGGTCGGAGATGCTAGGTTTGATTTACATAATTACACCACTGATTTGAAAATGAATTGTTTTAATATAAGTATATTGATGATGTAGCCGATAAGGCCGGATAATGATTAAATAGCTGGTGGGCCAGTTGTATGGCCTTTAGACCTATTTATTTATTGTATATACAGAGAGGTAGCCTATAGACGAACCTATTGAGAGACCGCATAGGTAAGTGGAGCTGTAATGAGGCTGATATAAGGGGAAAAGCCTTGGCAAGCCCATTATGTGCCGTGCACGTATAGCAAAAGCCCATTATGTACCGTACATGTATAGCAAAAGCCCATTATGTGCCGTCCACGTATGTGCTATTATAGAGACCCTATAATAAGTCTTGGTGACTTGATAGAGATCTCATGGATTTGACAGATAGGACAAAAACAGTCACTTTGTCACCAAGTGACTACTCCAGACCAACATCAGTGAGACGGACGATGTTTTATAAGTTCATATTTTACCTTACTAAAATGAAATTGTAAAGCATTGAAAATGATTTGTTATTTTATAATAATGCATTGCATATGATTTTATATATGAAAAAACTCACTGATGGTTTTGATGTTACTTCGGTTAAGGTAGCAGATGAAAAAGCATGGTCAGCCCGGTTTTAATTGTGTTAAACTATATGCAGACCACCTTAATATTATTTTATGAGTATTTGATTTAAGGAACATGTAAATATATATTTTGAAAATAAATTGAAAAAAATCTCAATATCATGAATTTGAGAATGCTTGTGCATGTATATATATATATATATATATGTATGTACTTTATTTACTCACTGAGTATAATTATATATTCATCCCTCACAATTACGGCTTTCAAGTTGGGAGCGTTAGCTTTTGCCGAGCTAGTAGTGCGGTAGAGAGCTTACAACACTCAGGGTAGGCTTTCTTACTGACTCACATGTGTAGTATATCCCACTAGATAAATGCATTTGAATTTTGTAAAGAAATTATAAACTAAAAGTTTATGTAATGAATATGTTTGTTCAACCCGAATGAAAAATTATTTCCATAATATTGTTTTATTATTTGATAATTATTATAGATGAATTTATCACGGAGATCAATTCTTTAATAATGCTCCCATGGATGAGAAGTGTGTTTATAAACTATTTTCAGGATTTTATGATTTACAGGAAAGTCTTACGGCTCTCTTGATACATTATAGGCGTATAGAGTGTATCATAAAGGGCTGTGGTGATTATCATAGATGGACCCTATGGTTTGGGAGTGACAAATTATATATAATTGTTTTATACAAAAATACGAATTTGGAATATTTACTGGCATAGGATTTCATTGTTGAAAATCGAATAAATGATAGCCATTAGTGAGCCTCGTGATGTGATAGGTGTCAACTAAAAAATTCTAGACATGTTTTCCACGAACATCACATTTAGTGCATTGTGTTTAATTAATTGGAATAGTAAAATTTATTATTATATGAATGCGTGGTAATAGGTTCTGATAACTCAAGCAAACGACTGAGTGGGCGTGAGGAACCTTAGTGGGAATGATTACCCTCCTCTTATTGTGAGTAAATTTATACATACATTAATATATAAATATATACTTGTTATATTTATATGTATTGCTTGCGTGTTAAACAAGTGATTTTTATTGTTAAAGTGAAATTTGAAAAGAACATGTTTCCATGTGATTAAATTGATATTGGGATGGTTTACATATTTGGTCTGCTATTAAAATTTCATATGATATACATGTTTAAATGGTCAGGGAGGCCGAATTTGGTTTATATGTTTTATAATCAGTACTTTGAAAATAACTTGTTTTCATGCATGTATATTGGTGATGAGGCCAATAAGGCCACATATTATTATATGGCCAGTGGGCCAGTTTATTGATTGTATATACAGAGAAACCGCATAGATAAGTAGAGCCACAGTAGAGCTGGTATAAGGGGGAAAGGTCATGGCAAGCCTACTGTGTGCCGTGCACGTATGTGCGGTTATGGATACCCTATAAAAAGTCACGGCGGTTTGATAAGGATATCTTGGATTTTATGGATTACGAAGACAATCACTCGTGTCACCAAGTGACTACTCAGGGCCAAAATTAGTGAGATGGGCGGTGTTTTATAAATTCATGTTTTACTTAAATAAATGATTTTTTAAAGCATGAGAAATGATTTTTTTTTTAAAAGAATGCATTGCATATGGTTTTATAAAAGAAAAACTCACTAATGGTTTCGATGTTACCTCAGCTAAGGTAGTAATTGAGAAAGCATGGTTAGCCTAGTTTTGACTATTTAAAACTGTTTGCAAACCAATGAATTGTTGTCTAATAATTTGATTATATTAAAATGTGTATTTATATTTTTATATACTTTTGAGCACATGGAAAGGAAATCCCAATATCATAATTTGGAAATGCGTGAGCATGTATGTATATATGTATGTACTTTATTTACTCACAAAGTATAGTCGTATACTCATTCCTCGTCATTATAGCTTTTAGATTAGGCGTGTTAATTCTCGTCAGGCTAGTGGTAGTGGTAGTGGTAGTAGTAGAGAACCTACAACGCTCTGGATAAGTTTTCTTACTTGACTCACATATGCACTTAGGTCCATTGGATATATGTATTTATTTGAATACATATTTTTATTTGAAAATTGTAAAGTATTTATAAACCAAGTGTTTATGTAAATATTTATTGTTTTATTCAACCCAAATGGAAATGATTTTCATAATATTATTTTTATTATTTTAAATGTATTGTGGATGAATTGATCATAGATGAGCAATTCTTTGATAATGCCCTATGGATAGGAGTCAATATTTTAGAAATTGTTTTCAAGTTTCGATGATTTAAAGATAGTCTTACTGGCTCTCTTAATACATTCTAGGTGAATAGGGTATATCATAAGGGTCTGTGGTGGTTTTCATGGGTAGATCTCAGGTTTAGGGCGTGACAATTTTTCATTAAGGATTAAATTACAAAAGCTACAGTTAAAAGCAAAGCCAATGAAGATATCTCTATAAGCATTGCATATGAAAGGCGGGCCATAAATATTGAAAAGAAAATTTAAAAGATGTCAACGAGGACGGTGTCTTATCTGACAAGCCAAATTAGCAAATAAATTTTGCGAATCATTCTTGCACGTATCATAAAAATAAGCAACTTCATTACAGATAGATTTCCAACACCCAAGGCAATAGACAATTCTCCATGGCTCGTAGATCACATAACTTGGATGTTTGATTTTCACATTTCCATCGAAATCCAACCCTCTAACTTAAATTTGAGCTTGTTAATCATCATCTTTCTTTGTCTCCA
Organism: Cedrela odorata; assembly: GCA_035584115.1. Lineage (NCBI taxonomy): Eukaryota > Viridiplantae > Streptophyta > Magnoliopsida > Sapindales > Meliaceae > Cedrela > Cedrela odorata. Next base: position 16,634,528 of record JAXCLQ010000006.1, on the reverse strand, counting down.
TATCCGATGAGCTATTATTCTAACATATATAGAGCAAATAAAATCTATGTTGATGCAGGTATTTACAAAGACATGAATCAAGGTACATATATATATATATATATACAAGGACATGAATCAAGGTTTTTTGTGGTAGATCTAACACTTTATATCATTTTATCTAATTTAGGAAGGGACTCAAGGTATTAAGCTAATCACTCTTAGACTATGTTTTATCTCTTAAAAGATTCATGAATAAAGACTAAAAAATGTGAAAAAGATTGAAGATCCAACTAGAGTTAATCCAGAGTCTGAGTAACTTGTTTTTGTTACTGCATCCTTGTTTGCTTCCTTGGATAGCAATTTAACTTGTCAAGGAAAAAAGTATGTTTCAAATGTCTTGAATAGTCAGAGTTAATGCTAAGTCTATCCATGTTTTAGATTATTTGCATAGAAGGCTTGGTTATCCCAATGATCAAGTCTTAAGATAAGTATTAGGGTCATGTAAAACATTTTCAATCAATAATAAAAACCAATCTTCTTCATTTTGTATGGCCTATCAATATGGAAATTATAATAAGCAACATTTAAAAATAGTGAAACTAAAACACTAAAACCATTGGAAATCTTATATGCATATTTATAAGGTCCAACTTCATTAGTCTTAGGAAATGGCTATAGATATTTCCTAAGCATAGTAGATGACTTCACATAGTTTACATGGATTTTTCCTTTGGAAAACAAAGCTCAGATAGTTCTCACACTAATCCAATTCAAGAAAAATATTAAGAAACACTTAGGAACAAACCTTAAAACGCTTCAAACAAATTAAGGAGTTTAAGCCTTCAAATCTTGCCTTCAAGAAAAATGACTAATTTTTACACATTCTTGCCCATATCCATCACATCAAAATGGGAAGGTTGAGAGGAAACACAGGCATATAGTTGAAATGGATCTGACACTAGTTGCACATGCTAAATTACCTTTAAAATTCTAGTTGGAAGCCTTTGAAACATCTGCATATCTAATAAACAAACTTCCAACGCCCATTTTAGGCAATGAATTACCATACCAAAGACTCTATAACACACAACCAAAATATTCCTTCTTGAAAGTCTTTGGTTGTGCATGTTATCCTCACTTAAGGCCTTATAATTAGAATGAACTTTAATACCACACAGCTAAATGTACTTTCATTAGGTATAGTTTTAAACACAAAGGGTATAAATGTCTGCATAGCTTAAGAAGGATGTGCATAGTTAAACATGTCATTTTAATGAAAAAGATTTCCCTTTCAAAAAATATTCAATGTACAAAAATAATGAAGGCCTTAAAACATATATCAGAGTCAAAACTACCTGCAACTCATGTTAGTCCATCAATCAAACACTGTTGAAGATTCAGCTCTAAAAATTTTTTCTTGAACACTTCAACAACAGCACATTCTATAGTTTTATACAATCCCAATCAACATCAAGGTCAACAACACATACTCAAGCTGCATTGATCCTTAAAAACCAAACAACAAATGAAATAATACCATATCAACCCCATATAGCAGATCATGAACTTGTAACTGGAATGCAATGCATACAGTCATACCTCTTAAACATTCATCACATGGTGACTAGATCCAAGGATCTAATCTTTAAGCCTAAGATATTTCTTTCTAAAAAACCTCAATATAGATGTTGAAAATATCCCTAACAATATAGAAGAAGCTATGTTGGATAATAGATAGAAGAAGGCAATAGAAGAAGAGTATCAAGCTCTTCAAAAGAGCAAAACCTGGTCTTTTGTTCCTTTTTCAACCAAAGTTAAAGTTGTAGGAAATAAATGGGTTTACAAAATTAAATATAAACTAGAGGGTCAATGGCAAAGTACAAAGTCAAGTTAGTAGTCAAGAGATATCATTAAACCACTAGTATTGATTTCACTAAAACTTTTAGCCTTATGATGAGGTCTATAACAGTAAAAGTGTAAGAGTAGTACTGAATATTGTTGTTCTATATTAATGGGATGTCAAACAAGTAGATGTTGACAATGCATTTCTGAATGGGAAGTTAACTGAAGAGGTTTTTATGACTTAGCCTGAAGGTTTTAACAATAAAAAGCTACCACATCATGTTTGTAAACTTCACAAAGTATAGACTCAAACATGCTTCAAGAGACTGGTATGATAGACTAAATTAAGCATTGCTGGATTGGAGTTTATGAATCTAAAATCTAACATCTCTTTATTGTTCTTGAAGGAAAATGATAATCTAGTGATATTATTGGTGTAAATGGATGATATCTTGGTAACTGGCAACAATAAAGGCTTAGTGAATGACATCATAAACAAGTTAAATATTAGTTTCTCATTAACGGTTCTTAGTTCACTAAATTATTTCTTGGGAATTCAAGTTACTAAAGATGAAAATGGAATGCATTTATATCAAAGTAAGTATATTCAGAACTTGTTTAAGAAAACTATAATGGAAAAATCAAAGGAAAGTTCAACACCTATGAGCACTAGTGATAAATTAACCAAAGAAAATAAAGTTAAGTTTCATGATTTAACTCTCTACAAGAGCATCATTGGAGATTTGCATTATATAACACTCACAATGCCTAAAATAACCTTCAATGTTAATTAAACTCAGCCAATACATGGAAAAACCAAGACAACCTCATTGAATTGCTTGTAAAAGAATCCTTATATACTTGCAGCGCACTCAAAACCTTGTACTTTACTTTAAAGCAAGAGGAAGAATGGAATTAACTGGGTTTACTAATGCTGACTAGCTAGTGATGCAGATGATAGAAGGTTAGTTAATGTATAGCATCTTTGTTAGTGGAAATTTAGTATCTTGGAGTTCAAGAAAGAAAAAAGTAGTTGCTAGGTCAAGTGCTGAATTAGAATATAAATCTTTGGCCTTGACTAGAACTAAAATTGTATGGTTGAAGTCCTTACTTTCTAAGCTAAATATGAAATTTATACAAAAACCAATTGTATGGTGTGATAACATGAGTGCAGCATCATTGGTTATCAATCTTATTTTTCATAGAGGGTTTAAGTACAACAAGATAGATGTGCAATTCATCAAGGAAATGGTTGTGGTTGATAATAGAGAGATTCAAAACTCTAAAAACCAAGCTTAACATTTTACCAGACTGCTAAGTTTGAAGGGAATGTCAATTAGGATAATCTCTGCTAAGTTTTCGAAAGTGTATGAATGTATAATCGCATTTTTCGTTTACTTTTCAATTTTGAAAGAATCAGCGCTCAAAGAATATTTAAAGTTGTTTCTGCCTAAAAAAATAAGGTTACAAAATGACAAAACATTAGAAAGACAGCATTTGAGCTCAAAACGATATCATTTCAGTTCCAAAATAAGAAAAATGCAAAGGGAAAAACAATAGCTTCAATATCGCGGCACCAAACAAGAAGAACAAGTGTAGCAGTAGCTTCAATTAATGTCGCACGCTAGAAAGTCAGCCTCGCAACGTGCTAATGTGGATATTTGTTTTGTTTGCCCAATTTTCCTTCCTTAAAAAGAAAAGGAGGAGGACAAAAAGGAACAAAATCACATTCAAAAAGGGTGAGAGACATCAGGGATGAAAAAAGAGAGAAGAGAACAAAAGAAAAGAATGAGAAAAACAAAGGAGAATCTAGAGAAGATGACATATAGGCCTTCGATCCACCGCTTCTGAGTTTCTTTCTTCTTTCTTTAACTCTCTTGATTTAAGACATTGAATTTAGTTTTCTTAATTGTAGTTTTTTACAGTATGAACTAATTTCATTATTCTAAGGCTACGATGTAGCCAGACTACGAAGGATTAATGTTTATTTACTTGACTTAATTGAGACTTTGTTATTTGGTTGAACATTCTTCTCTATTCTTATTACTTCTAGTTCAATAGATGAATTGATTACGTATTGATGCTTTAGAAAATATGCTTTATATTTATGATCTTGTGATGAATGTCATTGAGTCTATATAAGATAGTGATATACTTGCATACTTGGTGTAATTGTTGGACAGAATCTATGAAATTTATGATTTACTAACTTTTCGAATTCATATAGGAATATAGTAGTTAATGTATTAGAGATATTTTCATTATTACCCTTAATTCGAATTGGTTTAAGTAAAATCAAATATCTTGAAATTCTCTTCCTTTAATCACAATTTTAGCTTTTACTCTCTTTTAAATTAATTACCAATTAGTTAGTGAACCAATATGTTATTTAAATTGTTCAAATAACATTAAAAGTAGTAGAAATTGGCACTTAAAGCTTAGATAAATAATTCTCTTAAAAATGATACTTAATTATCACTTTATTACTTATTCACGATAGTGTGCACTAGCACTGTATATATATTTTCACAACACCATTGCTGCTTGGAGCTTGTTTCTCAAGCAATCCATTTATTCTTGGAACCATAGTAAATAGTACAGACACGTCACCTAGACACCTCATTGTTTTTGAGCCGTAATTCTCTAGGGTTTTCATTGCTGCAGTGTATGTTTACACTGTTCTATTGTACTATCATTCAAAATACTAAACGAACATTCTCATCTGCCGGCTCCTTTGTTTCTGTTTTAATATTTTGACTTTATCTAACTTTCAACGAGCACGTAAATCATGCCACCTACTTTTGATTGCCATCGTGCTAATAGAGTATGACGATTCAAAACGATAATATTAAATAACACTCCTC
>JAXCLQ010000006.1:16588075-16619634 GCA_035584115.1 Cedrela odorata | reverse complement strand
ATTATTATTATTATTATTATTATTATTAAGCCCACCAAAACCAAAAGACATTATATTTTTGTTGGTTGGTGACTTATGGTTTAGGGATTGAGAGATATCAATAAAATTATAAATATAGCAAGTGAAGTGAAAAAATCATGTACCCAAATTTATTGGATTAATGGAATATGACAATGAAAGAAAGAAAGGGTCATACTCGTACATGTAGGGCAAAGCACATATTGAGGGATTTATTAATGTTATCATTCACAATTATATTACTATTATGACCACCCATTTTATGAAAATCATAATCCTGATCCTGATCTAAAATTTCAAACTAGTGAGTGCTCTTTCATCATCATTCATACCATAACATGCCTTTCACTATTGTTTGATTTTTATCAGCAATCCAAGTAGAAGTGCCAAGTGGCAAGGATATGCTGTTTTTAAGAGCGTCTGATTCCGATACCAAATAAGATTGATATCAATACGTGTAAGATGAACAGATTACTGATGTAAGATGAGCGTGGTTACAACGTCCAAGGAAAAGAGAAATGAAATAATACCAAATCGAAGCTAACTTCCAAACGGAAAATAACCCCCAAAAATCAGAACAAAATTACAAAAATGACATCATAATGCAACTTTCCGTCCTCTCGAGTCTCGCGTTATTCCCTTCCCTTCTTCTTACACACCCTCTGATTTCCACTTTCTCTTTCTCTCTCTTAGTTGAAAGCAAAGCAAAACAAAACTGCTGTCTTTCTTTTCTTCCTCGGTCTTTGAAGAAACAGAGAAAAGTCACTGTTTTCCTTCCTTACCCAAAAGTAAACTGAAGCAGACTCTTTCTCTCTCTGTCTTTGTCTCGCACTCAATTCTATGTTGATTGCGTGAGAGGTTAATTTTGTGAGGGAAACGAGGGAGCTTCGTTTATTTCTTTGTTTTGTTTCCGTTTATGCTTGTTTTGTTTGGAGCTGGAGAGAGAGAGGGGCTGAACATCATATTGTCAAGAATAATTGTTGGGTTTTGGTTGGTTTTTGATTTTGTGAAAGATTTCGTCATTAAAATGTTTTCTTGTGACTGCTTCCAATGGAACCGAGTCACTGAGATTGAATTTGAGTTTGACTTCCACTCGCCTGACCCAGAGCCCTTCTCTTTGCCTTCTCCACTTCCACAATGGCCACAAGGTAAGTTTCCTCCTTCAATAGAAATTTAACTTCGTTAATTTTCTTCTTTTTGTTAACAATATGTTTTTTTTAAATTCTCATATTTTGTTTTTATGATGATGATGATGATGAAGAAGAACTTTACACGATAGATACTTATAAGAATGTGCCATGGATATTCATTTCCTCTCTCTCGCTTTGATTGGTGGCCCTGACCTGTCTTTGCTGCCTTTGTTCTGTGTAAATCAATCGATCATACGGAATTCTATAAAGGGGATTTTTTTTTTTCTTCAAAATTTTGTTGAGGTTCATGATCTACTTCTTTCTTGACTAAAAAAATGGGAGTTTTTGTTCAATTCAGTTAAATTATACTTATTCTTCCTATAATTAAAAAACTATACATCAAAATATCTTTTCTACATAATTACAAAATATGGACTAGTGTTTATGTTTCTGGTGCAACATTAAATATTCTGAAACTTGGTCCTGAATTTCTTTTTTTTAAAGAAAAATACTTTTTTTTGGGAATATAATGAAATTTTAATGTATCAAGACCTCCTTTTTGGGGAATATAAGTGTTGTAATTAGTTGGTTAATGAAGAATTTTGAAGTTTGTTCAACAAATTCATAAACTTGGTGAGAAGGAATAGACGTAGAGAATCAGAAACACCTTGAAAGTTGAAGCTTGCACGGAACATGGAAGTTGTTAAATATCAAGTTTACGACATCATAACACTCTTCGATTTTTTCAGTTGTTTGTGATCAAAGATTGGGAGGATGGAGAAACTTTGTCCTTCCAAAAACAAAAAGTGAAAGTTTGTTAAGCATGGTATGTGCAACTTATTTCAAAAACTATCTGAAAGTTTTTAATTCTAAAAATGGCCTGCCATTTATAAGATAGATGGTGAGATTGTGTAATAAATTATTTTAATAATTGTGAAAATTCATCGTCCACTTAATAATGCCACACCATATGACACCTCATCAATAAATTTTCTCTTTCTTTTTTTTTGTTATTGAAGATATATATTTTTTCTTTATTTCTCACCTTGCATTGCCCTTGTTCTTTGACGGATAGTTTCATTAGTTTGACATTGAACAAGTGATTTATGTATATTTTTCTATTTCTTGGAATTTTCTTTTATTATTTGTGTTCTCTCTTGAGATAAGTGAAACTAAATTAATACAATGCTAAGATGATGTTATATTTGGCTATTGAATATTAGAATTTATGCCCCAATAAATTCTATACTTATTAGTATGATCTTCTGAATATTATGATTACGTTAGAGAAATTTTAAAATGATGTCTTATTATCTTATCAGGCAAAGGTTTTGCTACTGGAAGAATAAACTTGGGAGAATTAGAAGTTATTAAAATTACAAAATTTGAGCGCATTTGGAGCTGTATTGTTTTGCGTGGCAAAGCAAAAGGTGTCACATTTTATAAGCCTGTAGAAATCCCTGATGGCTTTTACTGTCTTGGTCACTATTGCCAGCCGCATGATCAGCCATTGAGAGGGTGTGTTCTCGTGGCTCGTGATGCCGCTGCTTCTAGGATAGAAGCTGTTTCTAATGATAATTTGCTGCTAGATCTTCCAGCTCTAAGAAAGCCCCTTAACTACACATTAGTTTGGGGTACAGATCCCCACCATGGTGATTGTGGTTACTTTTGGTTACCAAACCCACCAGTGGGTTATAAAGCCATGGGTGTTGTGGTTACCAACACGCCTGAGGAGCCTGAAGTTGAGGAAGTTAGGTGTGTACGGGGAGATCTTACAGAGAGTTGTGAAAGTTGTGATGTGATATTTTCCACAGGTTCAGATCTTACATTTGAGGTCTGTAGCATAAGACCCTGTGAAAGGGGAATGCTTGCTAGAGGTGTTTCCATTGGGACATTCGTTTGTGGTACCTACTTGAGTTCTGAAGAACAGCTAGATATAGCTTGTTTGAAGAATCTTGACTCTACACTACATGCAATGCCAAATTTGGATCAGATTCATGCACTGATCAAGCACTATGGACCTACTGTTTTCTTTCATCCCAATGAGGAATATTTGCCCTCATCTGTGCAATGGTTTTTTAAAAATGGGGCTGTCTTATACCAAGATGAGAAGCTGAAAGGTGAACCAATTGATTACGGGGGCTCAAACTTGCCTTGTGGTGGAACTAACGATGGTGCATTTTGGATAGATTTGCCAGACAATGATGATGTAAGAGATTTTCTGAAGAAGGGAAACTTAGAGAGTGCAGAGCTTTATGTTCATGTCAAACCAGCATTAGGAGGAACGTTTACTGATATTGCAATGTGGATCTTTTGCCCCTTTAATGGACCGGCCACCCTTAAAATTGGGTTAATGAGTGTCGCAATGACCAAGATTGGCCAACATGTGAGTGACTGGGAGCATTTCACCCTTCGTGTGAACAACTTCACCGGAGAACTTTGGCAAGTGTACTTCTCGGAGCACAGTGGCGGTAGATGGCTGGATGCTTATGACGTGGAGTTTATTGAAGGAAATAAGCCAATTGTTTATTCTTCAAAACATGGTCATGCCAGTTTCGCACATCCAGGAACATACCTGCAAGGGTCTTCAAAGCTTGGAATAGGTGTCAGAAATGATGCTGCTCGAAGTAAATTTTTTGTGGATTCAAGCACTAAGTATCAGATAATTGCAGCTGAGTATCTTGGAGATGGAGTTGTCAAGGAACCATGTTGGTTGCAGTATATGAGAGAGTGGGGTCCTACCATTTTGTATGATTCACGATCTGAACTGGACAAGATTATCAATCTTCTTCCTTTGTTTGTTCGATTTTCAGTGGAAAACCTATTTGACTTGCTTCCCACAGAGCTTTACGGTGAGGAAGGACCAACTGGACCGAAGGAGAAGGATAACTGGAAGGGAGATGAAAGATGTCAGGGCATATAATGCTTGTATGTGACAAATACCTTCCACTACTACCTGTATATAGTCCTTTCATACAATGGTTAGGCCTAGCTATATGGTTGTTTTAGTTGCTGGCTTGTTGTTGACTGCATTGCACCACAGCTCAATATTGAGGCTCGTCTTATCGCATTGAAGTCATGGTTGGCTGTATTTTTTTAACATGGTTGTAACACATTGGCGACTGTGTCCTCCTTGTAATCGTAGAGTATGCAATCGTTCTGCTAGCAGTTCATCTGAAGAAGATTGCAGATTATTCAATTCATTTTCCTTTGCAGGCATCCTTAAGATCATGAAATTGAGAAGTTGAACAAAACTGTGAAGCTAATGTGATAAATCTTAAACATCTGATCATTGAGTTCTTGGTGAAATCTTCTGATACACTTCTGCGCTAAACTTCACTTTCAGACATACAGATTGGAGAAATGAACTACAGCAGGATCGGTTTAGCTTGCTGCCGTTTGCAGGTGACATGATGAAACACAACAGAGCAAGCTGTCGAAGTAACTAATGCTACTATTGCTTTCTCCAGGAATTTGTCAAAATGCTTGTGTATATAGTCAATCTGCCGAGCAGAATAACTATGCGATTCTCATTTGTAGTTTCCTTGTTTCTTGTTTGATTCAAGAAGAAATCTATGCTCTGAAGTGACTATCTGATACTGTTCTATGAATCATTGCTCAAATGCAGCGGATTATCGGTTTCACCAGAAAACCAAACGCCAAATCTGAAACAAGGAACATTACTATGTACCCAAAATAACTCTAAACCACTGCTGATTATTTGTAGTAAAAATAACAGAGCTGTTATGTTACATAACATACAACATAAATTTTTAGAAGTTTTTATCTAAACATAAAATTTCTTGCACAAAAGTTGTGACTTTAATTTAAAATTTTTAACACAATTTAAATTTCAAGCATCTAATATAAAATTTCAAATGTATAGCAGTGAATCCCAAAAATAAAAAGGTAACTTATTGCATACAACTTTGGTCTTGAAGAATTGTCCTGATTACTTGAATTGGTAAATTCTTTTACAACTACCACAACTTTCGAAACAGTTAAAATATTTGATGGACATTCATTTTATATGAAAGTTAGTATTTACTAATTATTTCATCCACTCATGCTTGATAACTAGTAATTTCATCCCATAACAATTGTAAGTTAAAGGTCACAGCACCTCAATTTAATTAATATTCTTAATGTGTTTGAAATTGACATTAAATGGAAGAGAAACTAAAAATTGCATTTGAGTAAATATAATTCTGTATACTTTCTAACTGAATTCTTTCCAGTGGTGCACAAATCCTCAGATTTACACAGGGCTAATTCCTGCCAGTTTAAGTTACATCCCTCATTCACTTGTCCAGAAAGAAAATAGAACCTTCCTTTCTAGCCGCTCAGTGCCAAAAACAAAAGATGGAAATACTTGGTTATGCATATGCAGCAGATATTTGTGATTAGACCTACCAAAACAAGTGGAATGTTCAAAAGGGATATTGAACTTATAGCAGCTGTAATTTACAATCACAATTAATTACATTTGCTAAAAACCACATATAAACAAAATGTAGAATGGCTGTTCATCACTTAGCTGGTTTTCCATCCCTATTCAGGTCCTCCCATCGTATTTCCTGGGCACATTCTCCACATACAGTACTGCATCCAACTTTTGTACCCTGACTTCTAAGTGTCAGCAAATGTGAAAGATTGGTGCATTTCCGCATCACACGACTCCTGAGTATGCTCCTGGGTTGTGTCACATTGCTGGTCTCTGGTGCAGGAGGAACCGCATTTGGCGTGGCTGCAGGCTTACACTCTGATGCAGATTCATCCAGGGTGACTCGCTGCACTTCCTCCCACTCTAATGATTTTTGGAATACTTCCCAAGCCATGTCTTGCTCCTCCTTTGAAAGTTTTTCCTCTTCATTCTCTTGCAAAAGGGTCTCATGCTCATGGTAATTGGCAACCCACCTAAACAAAGGGTAACGAATCATATGAAGCACTAAGTGTTCTCTAAGTACCAAAAATAAATACAAATATCTAGCGGGTAGTAGACCTTAGGCCTATTGAATGGAAATTATTAATGCACAGTAGTCACAAAAATCTGAAGCAAAGAAGAATGTCTCAAATGAAATCAAATGGTTGGCAATTTGGTGATTTGTTAAAAATACAAAATATATAACAAAGGTCAAGAACAGTTCTCAATCAATACAAGCATAACAATCTCCCCCCACCCCCCCCACCCCCCCCTTTTTTTTTTGGGATAAGAATATACAAATAATAACTCAGAGAACACTTGTCAAATTGAATTAACTGAGAGTTGTATTGAATGAGGAAATGGTGATCAGACCAAAATCTTTTGAAACCATCACAATGTGAACTAATCACTAAAACCAATAAAAAAAATAAGAGAAAGAAAAAGAAAAAATATAGGGTTTAATTATATTTAAAATAAAGCTACCTTGGATGATGCCTGCCGAGTAAACTTTCCATCAACTTGTCAGAAGAACAGCTTTCATGGGAAAGAGACAACGTATGCTTCAGTGAACTTCCAATTTCACAATTTGTATTTCGACTATTTCCTCGCCCATTCTCTTGATGGAGCTCAGACAAAGGATCAGGATTTTCATCATCACCAAATTCAAAGAGATGTAACATTTCTTCTTTTGAAATAGTCCTATGTACTTGTTGTCTATCCACCACCCTTGCAGCAAGCCCCTCCTTTGTCACCTATTTGCAGCATTCTCTTCATCAGAAAACACAAATAAAAAAAATACACCTGCAATTTGTTCTTTTATTACCTGACGCTTGTATATCTTCTCTTCCATAGTTCCATGTGCCATCAACCGGTAAGCAAAAACTGGCTTTGTTTGTCCATACCTGCAATAGTAGAAAGAATAATGAGATTGAACATTCAAACAAAACAAGATAAGAGACATGTATGACAAACTAACACACCTCCAAGCACGATATATGGCCTGAAGATCATACGTCGGATTCCAAGAACCATCAACAATAATTACACGGTTAGCAGAATGAAGATTAATCCCCAGAGATCCAGCTCTGGTAGAAATCAGAGTGCATTTCACTCTTTTATTTGAGGGCTCATTAAACCTCTCCACCAACCTTTGCCTTTCGGAGCTCTCTGTTCTTCCATCTAGTCTGACAAGAAGATTACACAAGGAAAAAGTTAACTTTCACATATTTGTAACCAAAATTATAGAAAATACCATGCCAGCATGAAACAAAAATAGTCAAATTTTGATCATTGTGGGTAATTTTTAGTATTTTAACTTACAGTTTAACCCAAAAATATAAGCTAATAGCCCAACGATAGTATTTAAACACATCACTTGGTCCAATTGGTTCCACTACCATATTAAGCAGTAACTCAACCTAAAATCTTAAGATGATGCGTAAGGTCAACCATAGCATCTAAGCTTTAATAGGGTGATGGCATGATAACATCATGGCCGATGAAAAAAAACAGAGAGAAGGTTTACAAAACCTAACAATATAAAATAAGTAAGCAGCAATTATTACATTTGTTCGGAATTTTGGCATTCTGGCAGAAGCTTAAACCAGCTTCATAAGAAAACCAATGGGACTCTGTAAAATACATCATCAATAAATGATTTAAAATTTATGCAGCAACTTGTGTAATTGAAGATCATTACTTTTATTGTTCAGCCAACCACATACATAAGCACATGAAAGGAAGCGGACCAAAGTATAGAGGAGAGCTAACATGTCTACCAATTCTAAACAGTTTGCAGATAGAAAATACCTGTACCAGTCCTTTCCTTTTTTCCAAAACTTTCCTTGTTTCCCAGGTCGAGGTAATTTTGAAAGATAAAACTCTATGAGGTCTAAAGTTGGTATGCTTTGGCTAAAAACCAATGCCTTATCACTCATACTAGAACACATGGTTAGAATGTCTAGCAGCAAAACCATTTTGCCACTATAGTCAAGCTTTTTATATGTATGTTCATGCAGAAGATCATTCCACCAATCCTGTCAAGAAATAAACATCAGCAAATAGCCCTAATGCAATAAAAGAACAAATCCCCAGTATGAAAAGCGTTACTCTTACAAACCTGAGTAACAATGCAAATAAAGAACTAATAATTGATTTATGAATTTGTACAAACTCGTACCTTCTGGAAAAAGCCATCCTCATTCTTTCCCTGCAGAAAATCATTTATATTTCTTGGCTTCTCTGTTAAAGCATGAAGTATAACCATTAACACACGAAATGAATAGAGCATTCCCTAAACATTATTTAGAAATATGATAAGCAGTTGCATGCATTGTAAACACAAGTCTCAACAAACTAATGGAAAGGGCACATAGCAAAATGTCAACAACAGTATATGAATTAGCACCTTTTCTTGGCTCAGAAACTGAATAAATATTATGAACAGAAAAAGTACAGAGAAGAGGGACTAACTATTCTACAAAATCAATACGATTAATTATCAATATGATGCAGATACGTTGAGATATTCTTATTTACTGTTCACATTACTATTTAGATCCCTGTTTATAACACTTCATCGGCACTGCTCATACTACCAAAATAGCAGGGGCAGAGCCAGACTTGAGAAACTGGGGGGAACATCATGACAAGAAATAAAACTTCTAGAGGTCAGAGATATTTTTATGATATCGAGGGCCATTATGAAAAGAAACAAAATTTATGGGGTCAAAACATTAAAAAAAAATCTTAAAGAGGATAAAAAGTAAATAACTATTTTATTTTTCAAATGATTTTTGTGGAACATTACTCTGCCCTGCAAACCAGTGTCTGGTATTTGTTTATTAGCCAACAAACACTTATATTAAAATAATCCCAATACCAAATTCAAGAGTTGTCCTACATCAATCAGTGTATATCCTCGAATCCAAAAACTAAATCATTCACTGAAGCAATATTTATGCAAGAGGTTAATGCCAAAAAAAAAACACAAAAACACAAAAAAATGAAGAGAAGACTACCTCCTATCACCATGTTATAATCCATGTTTTCATCACTGGAGCTGTCCTCAGCATCCTCACGACTCGGATAGCCTTTATCTTTTGTCAATTGCAAGATCCCAGGATGATTCCATATCTACTATGGACATAAACACTTCAGTCAAAACAATAGCATCTACATTTATTAATATACTGATCAATGACTTCCCCAGGCCTTCTTTTCCATCTTTGATTACAACAATTTCCACAAGCTCAAATTTCACTTAGATTGAAATTCTTTTAGCAAAATAATTCATATCGAACGAAAGTGGAAACATTTTAAATGGAAAAACTGTTAAATCTATTTAACAGTAAGCCAGTTAGTCAACAAAAACAAAACATATCTTGGCAATATCTTTAAAAGTCAATAGACTTTTCCAACAATTTTAAGGATATTCATCACATTTTATATAGTCGACAGAACACTGATGTTAACCCCCTTCCCCAACCAAAAATGTTTAGACTCCTATACTCATGGTATTTCTTTTACTATTATTATCAGAAATGAAGCCTTTAAAAATTCATAGGAAAGATAAATCAACTATCATCTTAATAATAAGACACCAAGGACGACATCATAGATGATTATAAATTAAATATTATAATAATAAGGTACTAAAATTACTTATCATCAAAAATGAATCTAATGCCAAAAAAAAAAGAAAAACCAATATGCCATAAGCAATGAATTCTAGACAATAGTAACAAAAACAGAAAGTTGCATCATTTTTATTAGGTTCAAGTTCTCGACGTAGCACAGACAGATTGATCAGTGAAGCAAATTTCCCATGCATGGATATTTATACAAGTAAATTATATTCCATATAGGCTTTGAAATTCTGCTTGTGGCTATTACAACATACCTATTGACATTTTGGCTTCAATAAAACACACGCCATATATGCACACAAACTACAATATTTAACTGTGGAACTGTTCATAAATGTTTACTAGCATGACGTGATCACAAATTCTAACAATTCACCTTTTTTCAGTTCCACATTTTTACGAGAACATGGATAAGTTTATCCGACTTTTCCAATTTTTTTTTTCTTAGAACTAGATCCATCTCTGGAAAATAATGGCCATAACATGCTACATTATCAAATTTAACACCAGCAAGATGCATAAATATGCATTAGATGGATGTGCGCATCTTTAGAGAGAAAATCCAAGAATTGGAAACATTGAAATACAAACATGGTACCCACGAAAGTACCTGAGCCAAAGTCTGGTAACCAGCAAAAAAACTCTTCCTTATCTTTTCATTGGAGAATTTGTCATTTGCAAACCCGTGCACATCGAGAAATCTCTTGTATAATTTCCTCTGTAGAGGAGAAAGCTTGACAGTAATTACAAAAACAGTTTTTGGCGGCAAGTCCTTCTTCACCACGTTCATGTCCATTCTCTGGACAAATCCTTTTAATTGCTCATAGAGGATGTGAGATCTCTGATTCATAATTTTAACATCTTCAGATGTTGAATTAGTATGTTGGCCATTTTCTATAGGGTTTTGGAAGCTGCATTTAATAAAAGCATAATCAAAATAAATTGACACAAGTAAAAAGGAAGTAGAAATCAGAACAATGTCAGTGAAGAAGACTTGCCGGTTCCTAAACTCATGGCTGCTGCCAAGAAAACCTTCTCTTACAAAATCAACCATCTATTACACATGAAATTCAATAAAAATCATAACAGTGACTAGGAAATAAGAACTTTTTGTTAAAACTCATAGCTCTAGTGCAAGCTTACACAATAATATTCCATGAGATTGTTTTGAAGAGGTGATCCAGTCAGTGCAATCCTTCTTTGGCATTTCACTTGTTTCAAGGCTTGGGTTGTATCAGCCCTGGTGTTCTTAATCATATGGGCCTCATCACAAACAAGTATATCAGGTCCATCCTGGGATACAAAAGAAAATCAAACATATAAACATGTCTTTCTCCAATTGTTCATTGCATTTATGGAGACCAATAATTGCTTTGAATACTTTAGTAAAAGAACCTGACATAAGAAATTTCCATACCAAAGTCCACTTGTCTTGCATCCATATTCATTGCTTCAATATCATGCAAGCATTTACAGATATTATCATAATATCCTAGATATTAATATACCAATAAAGTAGCAAGATACTTCTGGATTCTCTAAATCCAAAAACTTTAACCATTCCAGAACAAATTAGGTTGTACTTCAAACCGAAGTTCCTAAAATATAATTATTTTCTCTGTTACCAACGCAAAATAAGAAACAAACCAAGTTTGTATCATAACTTCTCAAGCTAAAAGTTCACCAAAACCATTCAAGTCTGATTGTTGGTAACAGTTTGATGAATGCCAATCGAACTAAAACCAACTCAAATTAGTCAAACCAGTTTGACTAACCAGTGGTTCAATTTGACTCCAACAACCTGAATCCATATTATCAATATGAAGTAAATAAATCATTGTGTATTAAAAAGGAATGTCACTTTGTGACAACCACCTGCAGGGCATGACAAAGTTCTCTGGCCATGTTTCGATCCTTCACATGCTTTCCAAGAGAGAGGTTCCGGAAAGCAGTATAACCAATTAAAAAGACACCACCCTTAGCTCTCCACTTTGCAAGCAATTCAACACGTTTTTCCCTGGTAAAAAGTAATTATAGCAGCAAGTATCAGCTAGAAGATATAAAGCAGAATTGGGAGGGGGGGGCGGGGGGGTGGGGGTGGTGTGTGCGGTGAGGAGAGAGAGAGGGAACTATTAATTAATTGTTTAGGAAACAAGAATCCATAACATTAATTAATTGTTTAGGAAACAAGAATCCATAACAGTCTATAAAACTAGAATAAAGTATGACGAGTTAATTGTCCATACAGCCAAAAAATAGAAAAGAAAGGAAAGATTAAATCCTAGTTAACAAATGCTAAATTGTCTTCATTCCATGGTCTCAATTACTAACATGAAATCAGAGATCATTCATAGTATGCAAAAATATGCATACATGTAAAAAATTCTATTAAAAAAAAAAGAAAAAGAAAGAAAAACGAAGAAAAATAATGCTCATCATGCAAACAATTGATCCATAGACAAACTTTTGTACAAGTAACAAATACAAGAACACATAATTAGACCTTGATACATCTTCCAGCATGAAGACACGGAGAGGCTTAACTTCTGAAGGCCTCCACTTCATAAACTCCTGCCTCCAATTATGAAGCACATTTACAGGCGTGACAATAAGCGCAGTTCTTAATCCCAAATCAACATTTCTCATTGCGCTGTACAAGAAAGCTATGACCTGGAAAATATGAAATATCAGGCAAACAACAACTATCAACCAACAGGAAAAAGTCGAAGCCAATTAAAGATGCCACAAATTGTTTTCAAAAATCAAAAGATAGCATTAATGTGAACACAATTACTAACTTTTCCTAATACAGTTACAGCTACCACCATGATGACTAATGTTACAATTTAAGAAGCCATAAGTAATGTCATCTCTTACCATGCTGCCGCCACAATTTAACACTTCCTATAATGCAAACAAGTAGTGTCCTAAAAACTGGGCAAACTGCCTAAACTGCAGCAATTTCACAAATCCCAAAAGGTTGCTTGATACAGATGTCCACAAGTGGATGACATAAACAATTGTATGGTACATAACCCACTATAGACATCCAATTGCAAAGAGAAATTAATGGAAACCATCAAACAAAAACGAAAAGCAAAGTACGAGCTTTGGACAGATCTCCATACAACCAGCAAAGAAGCCAAGAAATTTCAATATGAAGCAGAAATATGTCATAGATTGCTGCATCATAACCATCAAACCTAATCTTCAGTTGACAGAAATACTTCTCCTCCCACCTAACCCCAAATTTGACCTTCATATGCTGGAAAGAGAGATTCTATAAACTTGATGAACCGGACTTTAGAAAATCAAAACAGGATTGCATCCTATAAACACTGCCCAGTAATGAATGACCTAAAGTTTGCCTGGACCCATAGAAGCCAAGGTGTGGATAAACCAAAAATATCCAGATTAACATGTGGCATCGAAGATGGTAAACACAAGATGCTTTTAGCAAGAGATGGAGCAGAAAGCAGAGAAAACAGACTATGAAGAGGGATACTGAATATAATACCTGAAAAGTTTTACCAAGGCCCATTGTATGAGCAAGAATGCAACCAAGGCCTTTATCTCCAGACTTCACTTTTCTGATTGACTGTATAATATTTTCCCACATAAATCTTATCCCTACCACCTGCAACAACAATTCAGTTAAGCTAACAAAATAACACATGGTCAAACATGAAACAAAAGATGTGATCAAACATGAAACAAATGATCAGATCAGCTAAGAAGTTTTAAGTAAAGACAAGGAAAATTTTGTAAAGGCTCCCCCGCAAACCTCACTTTTTCCAAAGCCAAGGCCGGAGTCAGACTATATACTGGGATTGTTACAGTTAACATATCCAGGCCCATGCCATAATGGTAATACGCTTGGTGAAAAACATTCTTTAAACAGCAGTTTTCAGCATTGGAGTTGATATCAAAAGTTGTAAAAACATAAAAAGAAACCTGATGAGCTTTCAATTTAGGCGATATGCTTGGTGGGATCCTAACTGCTTCTTCACCTTTCTCCCTGACAACATTCACAATATAACCAGTAATGGCATCACCAAGCACTTCAATGCTAGCACCAGCAGGCAAGTCCCCATCACATCTCACAGAGCTCATCATCTTAGATTTGGTAGAAAACTGTACTTGCAATGACTTCAGACGTTCTTGTCGTTCCTACAAAAATTGAGACCACAATACATTAATTGGTATAAGAGAAGCCAGTACGACTAAACAAATTAACCAAATTAAACTTACCTTTTCAATTGCAATCTTCCTTTTGGTCTCTTCTCCCAATTCAGTGTCATCCAGAATCCTTCGAATTTTCTTTTTCCGCTTTCTCTTACCACTGGATAAAAGTAAAATATATTTAAAAGAAACATGCCTCTCAATCTATTTAAGATACCTTAAAAGTTCATTGCTGACATTTAGATACTTCAACCATATTCCCAAAACTGAACTACAAAGCTCATGAGCAATTAAACCAACGGTTACCACAAGAGAAGGAACTAAGATCATATTTCATTTGCTCAAATTCTATATACCGGGCAAATGAACCAAAAGATAACGAGAATAAACCAAAACTTTGTAAATATGATACATTCAATAGAGAAAACAAGAGATTCAATAAAGTTTAATCTGTCGACATAAAATGTAAAGTATAGTTTGTAAAACAATGATAAACATCAATATTTTTGTCGTAGAAGATATCTTTTTCTCTATTAGAACATTAATCATCTGCATCAAACCAATAAGATACAAAAGTACGAGGTATACATTATTTTACAGCATTTTTTCCCTTTGTGAGTAACAAGAGAATATTATTAAAAGCAAATGAAAAGTTAAAAACAAGTGGACCAGCAGCCCACTAATCCACAAATTAATAGGTGAAACAGATGCATATAAAGAAATGTTTGTTAAACAGCTGCAAGACCAAAACAATTCGTGAAAAAACACAAAGCCCTCCTCTTAAGTTTTTTTCATATATATGGCTTAAATACCCAGTCAACATTTGTGTGCTTTTTAATCTAGGAAAAGAAAATGAGTAAGTTTTAATCAAGGAACCAAGCCTCTAATGAGTGTCTACGAAGCCTCACTGGAAAGCATGTCTAAAGGACTAATCAACACACCTTGAAAGAAACTATCATAAAACGTCCAATTAACTCAACCATCATATGCCACAATGATAAAAAGCGATGGAGGAAAACGAAAATCAGATACAGAATAAGAGCTTCAAGATTATGTAATCAGATGCAAGAAAATAAGAATTGCTGACGACATGTATTTCTCAGTCCAATAAGGGATTCTATCATACCCGACTTTGAGATTATTGTCAGCATCTGAATTCTCCGAATCGCTTTCAGAGCTAGAAATTATCACGTCTCCAGAGCCCACCGCTTTCTCCAATTCTGATGTCAATCTTTTCAAAAGACTAGGAGAGCAGCTACAACATTGCCAGCGAGAGGCCTGGACCTCAGACAAGCATGCTTCACCGATATTCCTCTTCACACAAGTACTACAGAATAATGTTTTGCATGACTTACAACTCACTAAATCACTGCTTCGCCCACACCATACACAATAACACTCAGAGCAGTCAGCATCCTGCTACAACCAACAAATTCAACTCAGATTTTAACATGAAACATTAAAGAACAATTATCAAACCAATCCGTTCACAACGAATATCTGTAGAACACAGTTGATAATGGTCTGAGAATAATATTGTTAAAGCTTATATACTATTATTAAGCCTTTAACCATCAGCTAAACTTAAGTAATAAAATGGTTTACAATTCTGCCATCCAAAAGTCATAAACTATAGAAGCCAATTTGCCAATACATACAAAAGCTACTTAAGCCCATACCTTCACATGCAACTTCTCCTGCAATAGCAATTTGCAATCCTTGCAAACTATTACTTTCAGTACTGGATGTGGGTGCACTTCAATAGCCACCTCATGACAGGCAGTGCAGTAAAACTTCTCACTCAAACACTGGGAAGGAAGAGAATTACCAGTGACAGAGTCATTGATATTTTCATGCAAAACAGATTGATCCTCCGATTTGATGCAAACTGATTTATCCTTCACCACATCAGCTTCTGCATCACAATCTATGATAATAGTCCGACTCCTCTTTTTATCACTGTCTGGCTCCTCACTCTCATTGGAACGCTTTAAGCCTCTAGGTTCAGTGGAGTCAGGCAAAGCAGAATCTGAGACTGAAGAGGTGCCATTACTCATTGGCCTTTCCTTGTCAAAATTATCAAAAGTAACAGAACTTTCAAGCACATCAGTATCCAAACTTTGCAATGCATCCTCATTTCTGTTGTCAAGCGCACCATCCCCACCATCAGTTTTCTTGTTTGAAAGAGACTTTGAATGGTCAACATGAGGCTGGGTCTCATCTGTACTACTTTCAATGGTCTGGCCAAGTGAACTAACTTCTTTCTGAATTACACCCCAATTCAACAACAGAAAAGATTATAATAATATCAAAAGAAGATGAAAATAATTTTGCTATTTCAAGTATCATAATTTTTTTCGTCATTATATCATACAATCTTCAGTTTCTTATAGGGAAAAAAAAAAGTATCAATACTTAAGAATGGCTCCTCTGAATGAGAAGAATGCGCATGTCCACCACAAGTAAGGACCCATGTAATCAGTCAGGACATTTTTAAATAATTGAACTCAAGGCCTACACTCTTTACACAAACGAAAAAATATGTGTTACGTGCCACTACTCAACATAGTTAAAACCAAAAAACTCAAAAATCAAATTTAAAGTCCAAAACCGTAAAACAAATTCTAATTTTTCAGATAAATGTGACAAAAAGATTAAAAAAAATTGTCATGAATACATATATATATATATATAACCTGTATCGGCATTCTTTACCTTTTTTTAATTATACAAAGAAATAACAAACACTTGCCCAAAATTTTCCATCAATTAACTTAGGTCGAAATGAATTTGATAATAGAAACAATGTGTACGGACTTTATACCTGTTTAGATCTTCTTCGATGCCGCCTCTGTTTCAAATGAAGTTGAAGCTTGCGATCCATATTTGCATCATCTTCCTCTTTGACCTGTAAAAGTACAAGATCACATGTACTTTAAAACTTGTGGCCAAATAGATGACAACATAAAGATCAATATTGAATATTGATATTTAAATATAAAAGACCAAAATATCATCAAATGTTTATTCCAAATAAACCAACACCAAAACAAACTTGTAAAAGCTTGAACATAGCTATATGACAAACACAATCATTTACAGACCATATTTAGAGAAAAATCATCTTACCCTTAGGTATAGTACAAAAACCAGAACACAAATTCATGCATTCAGATGAAAATTTTCTAACTGTGACTACCAGCCTGAACATCATCATCAAAGGATCAAACAGTCTCCTATAAGATAGAAAGGTCTTTCCTGCAGCACTCTTTATAAAATTACCACACAAATTATATCAATGCATGGAAGAAAATATGTCAAAGTAATGAACAGAAGTTTCACTCTGTAGCCACCAATAAATCCCTTTACTCAGCTAAGAACCATTAATTGGGACTTTAACAGCCACTCCGCATCTTAAGCACCAACAATCTTAAGAAAGAAATCATTTTTAACCAAGGTTACCAAAAACCTTCTTTAACACACACACATCCCTGTTTGTGAGTATTGATGCACTCAGACTTTAAAAAATTAATTTTCTTGAACACACGTATTCGGCAGAAAATGGATGAGTTATAAAGCACAGGGCTCCCAAACAAGACAGAAAAAACAATTCCATGAAAAAAAAATCAAGAAAAGATACTGGGAATCTAAAACACTATCAGATGAATATCTACAAACCTTTCTAAAATTTTTCCTTTGCTCTTCAGAAAGAGCCAACTCTCTTTCATTTGCAATTGCATCTGCAACAAATGGATCGTCAGAATTGCCGTCAACATCTTCAATCTCCTCCACCTGAAAAAAGAAAAAAAAAGGATTCCAAAAGCTCTTTGAAAGAAAAACTGGGTTGAAATAGGGCATGAATATAAATAGCACTAACTTGCACAATCCCATGTACATACACACATTTAGAAAGTTGAAGTGGAAGGGAGGGATGTGGATATTAAAAACCAAAATGCTAGATCATGTGAACTTCTTAACTCAGCAACAACAAACAATAAAGAAAAGTGTCAGAGTACAAATCCACACAACCCTAGGCTGTCAGATAAACAACTTCTCTATTTTGTAACATCGTTCAAAACTAGCACAAATCCTGAAACTTAGCAGTCTAGAAAAATAAGTTTAGATTTAAACTTTCATAAAATAGCACTGCCACAAATTTGCTAAAACCAAAATGTCAATGAAAGTCAGCTGTAACATAAGCTTGGGCCAAAGACAGGAAGCAATTATGTCATAAGGTAGCAAATCAATTAAACCCAAAATCTGTCACCTCATCGACACCAGGAAATTTGAGTCCCATTGCTGCAGCTTGCTGTGGTGTACTGGCCAAGTAAACAGAAGCCCAATGCTTGCTGCCAAATGAAGCACAATTCTCAGGCACGTCACCAGAAAATATCTTGTTGACAGAGTTCCAGTTAATGTCTGAACTTTCTGTTCCAGCCTCGCTACCATCATTAGCAAGTT
This sequence comes from Cedrela odorata, assembly GCA_035584115.1. Classification (NCBI taxonomy): domain Eukaryota; kingdom Viridiplantae; phylum Streptophyta; class Magnoliopsida; order Sapindales; family Meliaceae; genus Cedrela; species Cedrela odorata. Next base: position 16,601,272 of record JAXCLQ010000006.1, on the reverse strand, counting down.
TTCCCTGGAGGAATCCACTAGCACCCTCCTCCAAAAGTTTACCATGTCGCCTGCACCATAACATATATCCATATAAGTCAACCATATACCTTGAACAATCCATAATGCCAGCAGCAGAACCATACCTTCTTACAGGCCTTTCAGTTTGAAGATACTCCTCTGCACCAGCTACCGACTCAGTCAATTCACTTGTCACCTGAGATCCTACCCAGTGTGCTCTTTTTTTCCAAGCTTCAGTGCAACAACCATTAGGAGCCTGACTCTCAATCAACCTATAAACGCTTGGTAATTCAATACCAGCCCCGTCAAGTTGTTCCTGTTCAGAGAAGCATATTAAAAGAGCAAAATCGAACTTGAGTACAGCTTAGAAGGATAGTAAGCAAGAATAGGAAAGCCGTATTGCATGCATGAAATATTCTTTACCTACAACAGTATGCTGACTTTATTATAAAAATTACTGGAAAACATGACAAAGTTTACTATTCATCATGTCAATATGCCACCAAATCATTGAAGTCTAAAGGCAAATGGGGTGTTTCCACTCATACATGGACTGTGTGCAGGCTGCCTTACCAAACATACTGTATATTTTTTAATAGGGTATTGAACTTGGAATTATCTAAATCCATAACACAAGAAGCAAATTCTAATTATCCAAACATGTTACCAAGAAGTCTAGCATTTCAGATGTTATTGTGTTTCTGAACTGAAATAACACCCATTCAACATCCCACATGAACATTTCTTTTCTCTCAAAGGCAATTAATAATGAATAAATAAAAAAAGTAAGTTAACCCTTCAAACACGTCATTCTAAATATTCATACTTTATTTTAGGCTTAACCGAAATCTATATTTAAAACCCAACTACTGGCCCATAATATCACAAGTTCACTGACAGACCTTCACAACTTGAGTAAAAAAATTCATCATAAACCAAAAATCATAGAAGAATCAACAGACACAATATTGCCGCCAAAATAACTTTAAATTTTCTCAAATAGTATGCACACATAAAATACTTATTGTGAACCAAAGATTTTACTCAAAATTGAAGAAAGAAGCAGACCAACAAGTGAGCACTCTCAGTCTCAAGTTCATCCAGCATAGCTTCCCACTGTTCTCTATAAGCAGTCATTTCATCTTTAACAGCAACCTCCAACTATGGACAAGTAAAAGGTGTCAGTGATATGCCAAGATGAAAAGAACCAAAAAATGAAGACAAGTTCAGAAGACTAACATTGTCTACATGTAGTGTCTGTGCCAACTCCTCTCTCACCTCACTCTCGACTTTGGCAAGGGACTCAAGTTCAAGTGCTTCCTGAGCCTCTGCAGCCTAAAATAAGCATGAGAGAATCATCCGAAATAAACTACCAAATAGAAGCCATACAAAAAGATATAATACCTTGCTCTCAACTTCCAAGAACTCTACAATTAGCTCTTCTATTTCCTCCTCGGTCAAATGTTCCTGTACAACAAAGATGGAAAATACCAATAAGAAAGCCAAAGTGGTTCAAGAGGAGGTGAAAAATAAAAAACCAGCATGTGAAATGAACAAAACCGTCTTATACTCTGTTATTACAAGAATGGTAACCACGAGTATATAAAACAAGTTTATTAACTAGCCTCAAGATGCAATCCATCATCCTGTCCAGACGTTGATGGTTCGTCACCATCTGAATTGACTATAAAAGAGTTGCCAGAATCACTCTCGATATTTTCCGCTTCCTCATGTTTGTCCTCTTCTTCGTGTTTGTCCTCTTCTTCGTGTTTGTCATCCATTGCTTATAAAATATGACAAACCAAAAACTAACCTCTTAGTGTGCCTAGGAAGATTCGAATTAACCACATCAGTAAATTAACCAAGGCAGAGCTCATATCACATAAAATCCTTTATCAAGTCAGTCAAACTCAACAACCAAATAAAAAGAATAAAAAGTTTTTTACATGAACAATTATACAGAAAGCTGAAATTCTAATGTCAGAATATTTAAAGCTTCTGCTAACAGAGCTTTTGAGAAGGAATTAAAAAGAATGAACCAATAGTAAAACTAACAAAAGAGCTAATTCAAATCTATCATCACCACTTCCAAAGACCATTGTTTTATTACTAATTAACAATAACTAAATGTAACAAAAACCTTAAAACGTCAAAATTGCATTCCATATAAATGTGGGCAGGACAAATTATTAAATGTGGGCTGGCTTCTGTCAAGTGAGCATGTTTCATCTATTTTATGATCCATTTACATCTGAACATGCAAGCTCAACTTTAAAAAAAAAAAAAAAAAAAAAAAAAGGTAGAACCAACTATATATTTCCCATATCATAAATGGAAACAGTTGATGAGCTATGCCATACTGTTTACACAATTAATATATAACATTATCCATTTTTTACATCAACAAGATCCTACCAAAATTTAACAGCAACAGTATCAAAGATCACAAATATTTAAACAGCAGATCAAATTTATAAGAGCCATCAATTGGGTTTTATTTAATCTTGCCATGCCAACATGGTAAGATGTGAAGGGTTCCAAATCCAGAAATATAATTTAGCTTTCAGCACCAGTTGATCCAACTTCACTCAAGTGACATAGCATGCGCAAAAAAACTAACAAATAACAGAAGATAGTGAAGAGGACTACAGCTGCAGGCCATGCATATATAATCATCAATGAAACATAATTGACACCTTTAACCTCATCAAATCAAATAATGAACCGCACATTGCATGAAAATGATTGGATTAACAGCTCTGATTCTGTAAAATTTTGAGATATAAGCATGTGAACAAAGGATAATCAACATAGCAACCCCCCAACCCAATAATAATAATAATAATAATAATTATACTAATAACAAATAAATAAAATTAACACTTAAAAACCAAAAAACTAAAGAAAATTTACCAAAAACAAACACAATACAAGGAAAATGAGTCAAGTCTAAATGAACAAAGATCAAAAACTTATGATTAATGTTGCTTCTACCAAGAACTCACCATCAAAAGCTAGAATTTGAATGAACTGCAATCAACTATGATGGGAGAGAAATTATCATTGAAATTGTTGAGCTTAGTTTATAAAAAGAAAGAGAATCCGTAACGCTTGAAATGAGATAAGGCTGGACTCAATTGTCAGCTTTTCCTGGGGATTCCTTTTGTGATTTGTTATTTCCAATGAGGTCCTTTCTAGTAAGGTGGACCAACAAATACCAAAACCAATTGTACTCTTGACATGTCAGTGCTATGACAAATTAGAGTGTGACAAATAATTGTACCCTTTTTATAACTATTACGTAATGACTAAACCAATAAATTTCAGCTTATAGCCAAGGGCTCAACAATAGTCCTTAAGCTCTCACACACCCTCTCACAAGCAAGTCACGTGAATTAAGCACAACCATAAACACAATAACAAACTCAAAAATGATTTTATTATAATTTGATTTACACAATGGCGGACTAGAACAAAAGACCTTTTAGTCAGAATAATTTATAAACCATTTTAAGTAACAATTAAATTTAAAGGTTTAAGCTTACAAGCACGGGCTAATAATAAAAAATAAGCGTAATATCAAAAAACAAGAATTATTAGCCCTATACATTATATCTATTCAGAAATCAATCATATTTCATGAGTTTGCTTCATAGAATCCCAAAATCATTTTGCATACTTTTGGAAGTCCTATGCTTATTCATTTATTTTTGGATGTACATGTACATATATTAAGCATTACCAATTTACCCTCAAGTTAAAAAGTCATAATTACCTACCTCATCACTTAAGATGGCTTTTCCAGAGTCATTTATAAGATTTCCTAATCGGCAGACAAATCGCAAGATATAAAGTTGGCTGATTGTGCAAAGTCCATTGCATTTTCCCAAAATATCAAGAGTAATATTCCAAGCTACTCTGGTAATAATTAGCCGACACCTCACTCTTGGATAGGCATAGTATGAGGTTTAATCAGCAATGATCAGGCTCAAAGAAGTAAATGATGACAAATGCTACTTTCTTTTTAGGTTTCTGTGAGAAATTATAAAAGATAAAAATAAAGGTTTATCTAATGTAAAAAGACATAAGCAAAAGGAGTAAATTCTATGTGAAAACATTTCACTTCATAACTTTTTAAAGCAATGTTTGTCAATTTAATTGAATACCATGGCCATTTAACAACAGTAGCAGATCATTTATTGTCTTCTCGTAATCTTTGAAATCATCAGTTTTTCATTAGTATATTTTCTTATATTCATTTAATAGGTTAAATTTACTAATACTCAATAACATTAAACATTTTGTTGTTGTTTACTAGTAATGGTAAGCAGTTAAAATTCCCTTCAAACAATCTCTGTGAAAATTTCCAATTCATGTTGTCTTATTTTCAAAAATCTGATAACAAGAAGTAGAAATTTCAAATTTATTAATAATGACTTTTAGCCATCCATGACTTCAAGTGAACTGCATTTTGGATTGATCAGCTCAGATGATAAACCATTAAGGTACTCATTTCTATAGCTACCTCACTAGAGACAACCATGTAGAGCCATTATAGTTTAAATATGGATAAGACTTATAAGTACACAATAAAACTCAACAAGGATATAGGCTATGGCAAGCACGAACACAATTCAAGCACATCTCAAATCCAAAAAGCCTTCACAATGGCATCACAGATCAAGCCTATTGAAAGATTCTCGCACTAGGAGAATCCACAAAACTTCAAAATGTAGAGAAACAACCGATTTCAATGGAATAAAACTCTACACGTTTACTGATCAACCCGTTATACAAACCCAGTATTAGAAATTGCTCTAAACTCTAAAAAATAAATGTAACCACAAATCAATCGTTGCAAGGCAATAAAAACATTGCTATATAAATCAAAATAACACAACCCCAATAGCATTTCAGTTACAAACTAAAGCAGCCAGTATAACTTTTACATTCTGGTACTAAAAACTATTTTCTATTTCTTGCTTTCAAAATCAAGAAAAGCAATGATAAAATTTCTCTTCCAATAGCAATGAAACTACTGTCTCAACCCCAATTAAGCAACTTCCATCTCCCAAGTACCCTACTTCTCTCTCTAACAACATTTACATTGATAGAAACAGATCCTTATAGAACCAAAATCCCAAAACAAACTATCAACAGAAGAAAACACGAATATGGAATTAAAGAACACAAGTTTCAACTGGGTAAAACACCGTAAACTTGACAAAATAATAATAATAATAATAATAATAGAAGGCAATTTATTAAGGAATCAAAACAAACAAAATGATGAATCAGTACCTCAAATTGGATACCGAGCTTACTTTAATTGAGAATTAGTCGGAGAGAGAAAGAGCGCCTAGGGCTTAGAGGGAGAAAGAGTGAGTCGACTCGGTTCATAACTCAGGGAGGGAAAAAGTTTTTTTATATTTTTCGGACAGCGAGAGGTTTTTCTGAGAGAGAGAAAACCAGGTTTCGTATCGGGTTGTGTTTGGTCAGATTTCGGTAAGTTTTTGTTTTATTTTTTTTATTATTATTATTATTTGGGCTGAAGACTTTAAATTATTTTTTTAATAATTGGTTTCATATAATTTTTTATTTAAAAAAAATATTTTTAAATAGATTATTTTGTTAATTCAACTTAATTGATTTGGATTAAATTGAATATTATTACTATATTTATATCCATTATTAAATTATTTTTTCCATCTATTGGTACATTTATTTTAGGTTAATTTCACAGACACCCCTTTTACTTTTAATAAACATCAAAATATATCTAAACTTTTTGTAAAGTATCATCCACCCTCGCACCGTTACTAGTAAATATGACCTTTGACATATTGTCCTGAAAGCCTATTATAATAAAGGTTTCAACTGAAGAAATTGGGACGCATAAAAGTTCTCTATTTGCATTGTTATGCTACCAAACACCAATCAGAAATACTTTTGAAAATAAAAACACTTTTAACACTTCTTTTTATTGCCTAAAAGTATTTTTCTTACCTTCTAATTATGAAAACTAAGCATTAAACCCTAAATTGACTTAATTATTATAAAATTATTTTACCAAACCCTCACACTTCTAATTTGGTATTTTCTTACAATAGCCTACCTAAGGAGACTTGTTTGATCGAAGGACATCTAAGTTAGTATAATTCATTCTCCATAATAACAAATTCAAGTACCAATAAAAAGTATAGTGTATCGCAAATGATGTGTTATTCATTAAGTGAGTAGTGAGACAGTATAATAAATAATTTTAAAAATAGTAAAAATATGTCGTCAATTAATTTAAAATTTTGAAATAAAAATGTAAAACGTGTAAATTTATTATTATTGACGAGTTAAAATATATTTAAAAAAAAAAAGATGTCCTCTTGCTTTTTCTCGTCTTTATCTCTTGTTGTTGGACACATAGTGATATAAAACCCTTTTATATATTTGTTTTCATGAATCTAACGCTTGATTCTCAGCTTATATTTGGTATTTATCGTGTTATTATAAAGCAAGTTACTAAATTGATCTTAACATATTGAATTTTGCACTTTAACCAACTTTTACTCCTATATAAATTGAATTTTGTTCCCTTTTTTATTCATATATATTTTTTAAAAATATGAATATTTACAATTAAAGATTTATCGAAAATTTAAATGCTTATAACCGAAGTATTATCTAAAATTTACGATAATAGAAATTGATTTTTATCCCTATAATATTAACAAGGAACTATCTCAATAATAATGTGAAGAATAAAATTTCTAAAACGACACATATAATTTAACATTATTTTTTTAATAAAAAATATATTATTTAATAACTTAATTTATCAGTTTAATGTTTCAATAGTGATATTAAGATTTTAGACATTAATACAATACACAAATTTATTTTATATTAGATTTAACTAGTAATCAATACAATAAAAATATATAATAATAAAAAATGAATACATCATAATATTATGATAATTTGAGTGATAGACAATAGTGTTAATAAATATTAAATCTCTTATTTAGTTTGTCTTTTTTTGGTTTTGCATTTATAATTATTATAAATTTATATTATATTCACATTAATATTACAAAATTGTCCTTTCAAAAGAAATTATTATAAAATTGACTTTTTATGTATTAATATTGAAATATTGGTAGCCTTTTTTTCTAAAAAAATAATTTAAAAATAATAATAATTATTAGAACAATTTTTTTTTCCTGCAAAAATTAATAATTAATAACATTTAAAATAAAACCAAACCGGGTTAACCAGACCCTAACAAAAACCCCACCATCGTTTTGTCCGGTCCAGTTTCTCCTTCTTACTTATCATAAACCTTTCTCAAAGATTCTCCATGGCAGGACTGCTCGGAGCTGAGTTTTCTTTGGAAAAATATTCACCGAAATTAATCAATGAACCCTCGCTTTCTTCTCTCCTTTTCATCCACACCCCTTCCTTAATTTCATTCATGGACTCCATTTTCATTTCTTCTTCACTAACCACTCCATTCGCTTCCCAATTCCCTTCCCCATACAAAACCCCCGCATTTCGCCAATTTACAACAAAACCCCACGCTAAAATCCGAATATTATCTTCAAAGGCCTCGACAAAACCCGCTAAAATTTTCCCATTAGCGCGCAGTCTCTTCAAATTCAGCTCTCCAGGAGCGTCTGCAACCTCGCAATGTTGCATAGAAGAAGATAAATCAGTTGTAGAAGCTTACGGAATCTCAAAAGGAAAAACAGAATCAGTTATTTCAGTTACAAAGACTATAGCGTATGCGGTATTTTGTATTGCTATTAGTTTCTCTCCGCTTATTGCATTCAAAGTACCTGCAATTGCTGCGCCGGTGGCTACTGAAGTGATTTTGAATAGAAAAACGGGAGGAAAAGAGAAAGGGAAGGAAAGAGAGTTGATACTGAAATCAAAAGATCATGAGTACTCTGATTATACACGTAGGTTGTTAGAGACGGTCTCGAGTTTGTTGAGGACTGTGGAGGAGGTTAGGAGAGGAAATGATGAGGTGAAAAGCGTTAAATCAGCGTTAAAGGCTGTGAAAGTGAGAAAAGACCAGTTACAAGATGAGATAATGAATGGGATGTATAGGGAATTGGCAGAAATGAAGACGGAGAAAGAGGGGCTAGTGAAGCGCACGGAAGGGATAGTGAATAGGATTTTGAAGGTTCAGAGGGAGTGTGAGGATGTGGAAGGGGAGGAGAGGGCCGAGCTGTTGGAGAGAATTGGGAGGATGGAGAGGGAGTATGAGGATGTGTGGGAGAGAGTTGGGGAGATAGAGGATGGGATTTTGAGGAGAGAGACTATGGTGTTGAGTATCGGGGTGAGGGAGCTTTGTTTTATTGAGAGGGAATGTGAGGAGTTGGTCAAGGTGTTTATTCAGGAAATGAGGAGGAAGAACATTGAAAGGTAAAAGTTTTGATGATATTTAGTTGCTTGCATTATTGTGTTTTGGCATTTAATACACAAGAATTTGCTTTGTATTGTATAAGTCCAACTTTCATGTAATATGCATTATGGTATATAAGTGTTCACTTTGGTTTGATTTCGTGTGGTAGTTTTATCTATGCAATGGTCAGAAAAGATTGAGAGATTTTGTGGTGTGAATTCTGACCAGCATGTGTTCTAGTTAGTTAAGACATCCTCGTGTTTCTTTGCACTGGGTATTTTCTTGATTCTCTCTCAAAAGAGTTGGAATACAACACAACAAACAATGACATGTATAATGTGATGCTGGACAAAGTTTCTTTTCAGTTTCTTTTTTCTCAGCATTTGGCTTTGATCATTATGGACTGGTATTGACATACAAGTCCTTGTATAGTCTAATTCATTGAATGATAGTGATAGTATGTGACTATATGATTATTCTCGTCAAGTTTTGGTTATCGGAATAAAATTAGATGAAGTAAATCTCCCTTAATGTGAGCATTGTTTTATCTGGTTGCAGTCTGCCGAAAAACTCGGTTGCAAAGCTTTCAAGGTCTGAAATTCGGAAAGAATTAGAGACGGCACAAAGAAAACATTTGGAACAAATGATCTTGCCTAGCATCGTGGAAGTTGAAGATATTGGACCTTTGTTTGATCAAGATTCTGTGGATTTTGCTCTTCGTATAAAACAGTGCCTTGAAGATTCAAGGGAATTGCAGAGGAATCTGGAGGCTCGTATAAGAAAAAACATGAAGAAATTTGGCGATGAAAAGCGTTTTGTTGTAAAAACACCAGAAGATGAGGTCGTGAAGGGATTTCCGGAACTTGAGTTGAAGTGGATGTTTGGAGACAAGGAGGTCGTGGTTCCTAAAGCTATTGGTCTTCATTTATACCATGGTTGGAAGACGTGGCGAGAAGAGGCTAAGGCGGACCTAAAAAGGAGCTTGTTAGAAAATGTCGATTTTGGTAAAAAGTACATGGCCCAAAGACAGGTAGGTTTTCCATTGACTATCTAATAGTTTTGTATATGAACTATTATCAAATTTCACTTCCATTTATCAAAAAACTATCGTTAACGAGGTCATTGTCATGGAAGAAAATAATTAGTTTTCATATGTTACATGACCCTAGGGAAGAGATGACATACCATTGGACAAACAAATTAATTCACATTTATGTTAATTTGTTCACAGTTTTATATATATTCTTTTTATAAGAAGAGTTTATGGTTTCTATGAGATATCTTTGTGTAGAATATTTTAAAAACTGTAATTGCTTAATTGCTTTGGCTTCTTTAGATGCAGCTAGTGATAGATGTTCTTCTTATGGTTCTAAGCTGGTCATAATTATTGTTGATTCTACTTACTATTGCTATTTAAGTTCTATCTGTTAATTACATGATGGTATCCTTCATCATTATAAATTTTTATTATTTTTTAGGCTCTTTTGTTTTCAAATTATACTTTTTCTTCGACACTGCATTTAGTTACATATGTATCTCTCTATGTATGTGTGTTCCATTCCATTTATTTGTCCTTTTAATTGCCTGTGTCTGGAATACATCAATTCTGTGTGATCAATATTCAACTATCTCTAAATTTGATATCATTGTTGAGGAATTTCTTGTTTATTTATGAAAGTGCACTGGTCACAGATGCCCTTTGCTCTCACTTCGGCTTTAAACATTTCTTCAGTACTATATTTTCTTCCTCCATAAAAATGGTTTTCAGTTTATGTTATTGTCTGTCATTTGTCTGATATTTGATACATTCCTTTTGGTGGTTTCGCTTTTTGACTTTTTATTAACTTTTCATTCAAGGAACGTATTCTTCTAGATCGAGATCGAGTGGTCTCAAAGACTTGGTACAATGAAGAGAAAAATAGGTGGGAAATGGATCCGATTGCTGTTCCTTATACCGTGTCCAAGAAGCTAGTAGAGAATGCTCGAATCAGGCATGATTGGGGTGCCATGTATCTCGCACTAAAAGGGGATGACAAGGAATTTTATGTTGATATTAAGGTTATACTAATATCTTCTTCATACTCTTTATGTTCCATCCCTGTTATGATTCTAATCTTGAGATTCTTACTCCAGGAATTTGAAATGCTATTTGAGGATTTTGGGGGTTTTGATGGGCTGTATATGAAAATGCTTGCCTGTGGTATTCCAACTGCTGTTCACCTGATGTGGATTCCTTTCTCAGAGTTGGATTTGAATCAACAGTTCCTGTTGTCTGTAAGGCTGGCACATCAATGCTTGAATGGATTGCTGAAGACAAGAAATGTATCAGTTGGGAGAGAGTGGATTCTTCAGCAAATTAGAAATATAAATGATGACATTATGATGATGATCGTGTTTCCTCTCCTTGAATTTATCATTCCTTACCCGGTATTAATACTTTCTGCTCATGATCTTCCACTTGCTCATTTAGACATTTCTAATCTTTTTCTTTTTTTTTTTGCTTTATTTTTTTTTTCTGATTGTTGTTGCCATTAAATTACAGGTAAGGTTGCAGTTGGGGATGACATGGCCAGATTATATAGATCAATCTGTTGGGACAACATGGTACTTGAAATGGCAATCTGAAGCAGAATTGAATTTTAGCGCTAGAAAGACAGATGATTTTCCGTGGTTTTTTTTGTTCCTCATTAGAACAGCTATATATGGATTTGTTTTATTTCATGTGCTGGCATTCATGAAGAGAAAAATTCCAAGACTTCTTGGTTTTGGACCTTTGCGTAGAGATCCAAACTTGCGGAAATTGCGCAGAGTGGTAGTACTTTGTTTCTTTTATTATTATTATTATTGTTTCCTCCTCAGACTATTTCTATCATTGATGCTTGTGTCTGTTCTTATATCGGTGTCCATAGTGAATCTTGATTTTCATTGTTAGCGTAATTGCACTATAGTGCTTTTGCTATTGACTAGACCTTTTTGGTGCAGCTGACTGTATATAAATCTTGTTTCTATGTTTCAGAAAGCTTATTTTAATTATAGGGTGCGGAGAATCAAACAAAAGAAAAAGGCTGGCATTGATCCCATAAGAACTGCTTTTGACCGAATGAAGGTTAATACTTAACACTCAAAAGTTCTTTTGGATTTATTATTAAGATCATTTGAAGAAACAAATTGTAGGATCCATTTCTGGCCTGCAGAGGGTGAAGAATCCACCGATCCCGCTGAAGGACTTTGCTAGTATTGAATCTATGAGAGAGGAAATCAATGAAGTTGTGGCATTTCTACAGAACCCTAGAGCATTTCAAGAAATTGGTGCACGTGCACCTCGGGTATGCTATTCTGAAGATAATATGTACTGGCTGATGTTTTATTTTGTTTACCTAATTATATATTGGAATAATTTGTTTTCATATATTATAATGTCTGTCCTTGGATGCTATATTTATTTTCCATGGCTCATTGACTCAAAGAACAGGATCTAAAAGATTTTGTGTAATCTACCACAGTTTTTCGCACAAATATTGTTCTAGTGTCAGTTCAGCATGTAACTTAAGCTGTACGACTCATGCATGTTTTGGAATAACTTACTGTACCAAGGTTTAAATATTTGTATCTTCTGTGGTATTGTTGTTTTTGAGGTAGCGCATTGTATATTGCAGGGAGTTCTTATTGTAGGTGAGAGAGGAACTGGAAAGACATCTCTAGCGCTGGCAATAGCTGCAGAAGCTAGGGTGCCTGTTGTCAATGTTAATGCCCAAGAGTTGGAAGCTGGACTATGGGTTGGTCAAAGTGCATCGAATGTTAGGGAATTATTTCAAACGGCAAGGGATTTGGTATTTACCGGCTTTACTGTTTATTGCTCTGATTTTCTATTCCAGCTGAGTTTCAAAATTAGAAATCAAGTATTTACCTGATGTCTTCTGCTTAAAGTCAAGGTATCAGGTCCAAACTGAAATGTTCTCTTTTTTAGTATATTCTACAATTTACCTACAACTAATCTGCTATGTTAAATCAAACTTAAAACTGTTCCCAGTGACTTCCATTTTACTTTCATTGGGGTGATCTGTAAGACTTTTTAGTTAATTTTTCCAATGCATTAACAAATAACTTTTTGTTTGTTTTTTCAAAACATTATTTGGTAGATTACTGTTTAAATAATCTTGAAGTGGATAGCCTAGTTGGTTTGGTTTGGCCTCTTGCCATGGAAGCAAAAGGTCAAGGGATCAATTCTCCCTCACACCAACCTATGTTTGTGCATGGGGTGGGGTGGGATTAGGGTGTGTGGAAACCTTTAAAAAAAAGATTACTGCATAAATAAAATTTGTGTTAATATATTATTAAACCATACAATTAGCCTTATCCTTGGTGATCAATAGTGAAGGGTTTTCTTAAAGAATTTTAGTTGAGGAGTTTCATTTTTCTTCTCAGATCTGTTATCTTGAAATAATAAAGAAATCACATGAGCTATACCTCATCCAAATTTTACTGACTTGCATAAGACAATTTACAGGCACCTGTAATCATATTCGTGGAGGATTTTGATCTCTTTGCTGGTGTCCGTGGCCAATTTATTCACACTAAACAACAGGATCATGAGGCCTTTATTAATCAACTTCTTGTGGAACTTGATGGGTAATTCTCATATTCCCATTTGTTTGCTGACATACTTACAACCCCTAACAAAATTGCTTAGCATTCCTTGATGTAATATATTAATGAAGTACAAAACGTATCCCACCCCCACCACCACAAACCCCACCACAGACACACCCCCCACACACCCCACACCCCCCACA
>JAXCLQ010000006.1:16553094-16578354 GCA_035584115.1 Cedrela odorata | reverse complement strand
TGAAGAATTATTAAAGTCTTCTTCTTTGGACGGAGGTTGGAGTGTAGTCATTGCAAAAGTGAGTGAAATTATTGGTTCTATCGTTATTTTGTTCACTTTTATAATTTTTTAATTTTGGATATTTTTAAATTAGTCCCTGTACTTTAAATAAAACTAATTTTTAATAATTATTTTATTAAATAAAAAATTAAAAATATTTTTAATGTATTTTTTCTTTTGTAATTTTGGTTTGTGCTGGTGCACGAACCCAAGCGGGAAAAAATTTAAAATAACAAAAATAATAAAAAAAAATTAATATTTTATTATAACAAAAATTTAAATTAAAAAAAAAACCTTAAAAAAAGTATTAAAAATAAAGAAATTGAAAAAAAAATTAAAATTTAAAATTTACTGTATTTTAAAATTTTAAATTTTTAAAATTATAATTTTTTTATTTTTTAAGAATAAAAAATATATTAAATTTATTTATATAAATTTAATTAAATAAAAAAATTAAAATTTATATTAAAAAAAATTGAAAAGAAATAAATTGAAAAAAAAAACTGCTACAGTACCTGAGAGCATATTAAATTTATTTTTAATATAAGTTTCAGTTTTTATTTATTTAATAAAATTTATATAATTAAATTTAATATTTTTTATCCTTAAAAAATAAAAAAAATTGTAATTTTAGAAAATTAAAAAATTTTAAATGCACTAAATTTTAAATTTTAAATTTTTTTCAATTCCTTTATTTTTAATATTTCTTTATTAATATTCTCCCTAACTAATTTCTTTATGTTTTTTTTAAATATATACAATAAATAATAAGTGATGAAACTAATTTTTTTATTTTTTAAAATTTACAATTTTATGTAATTTTTTTTTTATTTTTTAATATAAAAATAAAAAAATAATTTTTATTTTTTAATATAAAAAATAAAAAAATAATTTTTATTTTTTTTATTAAAATAAAAGTTTTTTTTTAATTATGTTAGATAAATTACATTAGAAAATTAAAAAATATTAGGAAATTATGCTAAAAAAAATTAATATTTTTAATTATAATTTAAAAATATAATTTTTAATTTTTTTAAGTTTAAAATATTTTTTTAACTTCTTTATTTTTTTTAAATTTACATAATTAATAATAATTGATGAAATTAAATTTTTTTAAAAAAAATTATAATTTAATTATAGTAAAACTTATTTAAATAAAAGTTATTTTATCAATTATTATTTATTATGTAAATTTAAAAAAATAAAGAAATTAAAATTAAAAAAATTAAAAAATAAAAAATATTGTAGCACGAGTACTGTAGATAGAGTTTAGAGTTTTATAACTTAAGTAGTTATGGGTGTAAAAATATTCAAATTACTTGAAATTAAACTATTTGATAAAATTGAATTAAAGTTTATATAAATTATAAATAAGGTCAAATAAAATTATTTTCAAAATTTTTTCTAATAATAATTCACAATAAAGAAACAAAACAAATATTAAGATATTTTAATCAATATAAAATCATATAAATATAATTTTTTTAATATTTTAATTAAAAATTTTTATGTATGTATTTGGAGAGAAAGAGTAAAATAAAATATATGCCTTTGAAAAAAATAATAGGTTTTATAAAGTCAATGGAAATAATTTTTCTCTGCAAAAATTAATAATTAATGACATTTAAAAAAGGAACCAAACCGGGTTAGACCCGAACAAAAACCCCCAAATAGTTTTATCCGGTCCAGTTTCTCGTGCTCACTCTTCACTCTCACTCACCATCTTCTCCATAAACCTCTCCCAAAAACTCTCCATTGCAAGCCTGCTCTGAGCTAAGCTTTCCTTCGAAGAAATATTCACCGATAATACACAATGGCCCCTCGATTTCTTCTCTCCTTTTCATCCAAACCCCTTCCTTAATTTCGCTCATGGACTCCATTTTCATTTCTTCTTCGCTAATCACTCCAGTGGCTTCCCAATTCCCCCCGTCCTACAAAACTGCTGCATTTGGCCAATTTACAACAACACCTCACGCAAAAATCCGAATATTATCTTCAAAGGCCTCGACAAAACCCGCTAAATTATTTCCATTAGCGCGTACTCTCTTCAAATTCAGCTCTCCAGGAGCGTATGCAACCTCGAAATGTTGCATAGAAAAAGAAAAAGCAGTTGTAGAAGCTTCCGGAATCTTAAAAGGAAAAACAGAATCAGTTGTTTCAGTCACAAAGACTATTGTGTATGCGGTATTTTGTATTGCTATTAGTTTCTCTCAGGTTATTGCATTTAAAGTACCTGCAGTTGCTGCGCCGGTGGCTGCTGAAGTGATTTTGAATAAAAAAGGGGGAGTGAAAGAGAAAGAGGAGGAAAGAGAGTTGGTACTGAAATCAGAAGATCATGAGTACTCTGATTATACACGTAGGTTATTAGAGACGGTCTCGAGATTGTTGAAGACTGTAGAGGAGGTTGGGAGAGGAAATGGTGAGGTGAAAAGCGTGAAATCTGCGTTAAAGGTGGTGAAAGTGAGAAAAAACCAGTTACAAGATGAGATAATGGATGGGATGTATAGCGAATTAGCGGAAATGAAGATGGAGAAAGAGGGGTTAGTGAAGCGTGCGGAGGGGATAGTGAATAAGATTTTGAAGGTTCAGAGGGAGTTCGAGGATGTGGAAGGGGAGGAGAGGACAGAGCTGGTGGAGAGAATTGGGAAGATGGAGAGGGAGTATGAGGATGTGTGGTAGAAAGTTGGGGAGATAGAGGATGGAATTTTGAGGAGAGAGACTGTGGCATTGAGTGTCGGGGTGAGGGAGTCTGTTTTATTGAGAGGGAATGTGAGAAGTTGGTCAAGGTGTTTATTCAGGAAATGAGGAGGAAGAACATTGAAAGGTAAAAGTTTTTGATTGTTTTTAGTTGCTTGCATTGATGTGTTTTGGCTTTGACTACACAAGCATTTGCTTTGGATTGTATATAAGTCAAACTTACATGTAATATGCATTATGGTATCTAAGTGTTCACTTAGGCTTGATTTAGTGCGAGCATAGATGCAATGGTAGAAAAGATTGAGAGATTTTGAGATGTGAATACAGATCAGCATGTGTTCTAGTTAGTTAAGACTGCTTTGTGTTCCTTTGCAATGGGTATTATCTTGGTTCTTAGGCTAAAGAGTTGGAATATGACACTAGAAATGATGACATGTATAATGTGATGCTGGACAAAGTTTCTTTTCAATTTCTTTTTTCTCAGTATTTGACTTTGACCATTATGGACTGTTATTAACATACAAGTCTTTGTATAGTCTAATTCATTGAATGATAGTGATAGTATATGACTATATGAGTATTCTCCTCGTGTTTTGGTTATTGGAATAAAATTAGATGGAGTTAATCTCCCTTATGTGAGCATTGGTTTATGTGGTTGCAGTCAGCCGAAAAACTCGGGTACAAAGCTTTCAAGGTCTGAAATTCAGAAAGAATTGGAGACTGCACAAAGAAAACATTTGGAACAAATGGTTTTGCCTAGTGTTGTGGAAGTTGAAGATATTGGACCTTTCTTTGATCAAGATTCTGTGGATTTTGCTCTTCGTATAAAACAATGCCTTGAAGATTCAAGGGAATTGCAGAGGAATCTGGAGGCTTGTATAAGAAAAAATATGAAGAAATTTGGCAATGAAAAGCGTTTTGTTGTAAAAACACCCGAAGGTGAGGTTGTTAAGGGATTTCCGGAAGTTGAGTTGAAGTGGATATTTGGAGATAAGAAAGATGTGGTTCCGAAAGCTATTGGTCTTCATTTGTACCATGGTTGGAAAATGTGGCGTGAAGAAGCTAAAACAGACCTGAAAAGGAGATTGTTGGAAAATGTTGATTTTGGTAAACAGTTCGTGGCCCAAAGACAGGTAGGTTTTCCATTGACTATCTAATAATTTTAGTATATGAACTATTATCAAATTTCACTTCAATTTATCAAAAGACTATGTTCCATTGTTACAGAGATCATTCTCATAGAAAGAAAATAATGACTTTTCACATGTTACATGACCCTAGGGAAGAAATGACATACCATTGGACAAACAAACTAATCCACATTTATGATAATTGTTCATAGTTTTATATATATTCTTTTTATAAGAAGTGTTTATGGTTTCTATTGGATATCTTTGTGTAGAATATTTTAAAAACTGTAATTGCTTAATTGCTTTGTCTTCTTTAGATGCAGTTAGTGATGGATGTTCTTCTTATGGTTCTAAGCCAGTCATGATTATTGTTGATTCTACTTCCTATTGCTAGTTAAGTTTCTTTCTGTTAATTACATGATGATATTCTTCATCATTGTAAATTTTTATTTCTTTTATTGGCTCGTTTGTTTTCAAATTATAATTTTTCTTCGACACTGCATTTAATTACATATGTATCTCTCCGTGTGTGAGTGTTCTGTTTCATCTATTTGTCCTTTTAATTACCCATGTCTGGAATAAATCAATTCTGTGCGATCGATATTCAACTCTATAAATTTGATATCACTGTTGAGGAATTTTTGTTTATTTATGAAAGTGCTCTGGTCACAGATGCCCTATGCTCTCACTTCGGCTGTCTTTAAACATTTCTTCAGTATTATATTTTCTTCCTCCATAAAAATGCTTTTCAGTTTATCTTATTGTCTGTCATTTGTCTGATATTTGATACAGTCCTTTCGGTGGTTTCACTTGTTGACTATTTGTTTACTTTTCATTCCAGGAACGTATTCTTCTAAATCGAGATCGAGTGGTATCAAAGATGTGGTACAATGAAGAGAAAAATAGGTGGGAAATGGATCCGATGGCTGTACCTTATGCTGTGTCCAAGAAGCTAGTAGAGAATGCTTGAATCAGGCATGATTGGGGTGCCATGTATCTTGCACTAAAAGGGGATGACAAGGAATTTTTTGTTGATATTAAGGTTATACTAATATCTTCTTCATACCTCGTGCTCCATCCCTGTTATGATTCTAATCTTGAGATTCTCACTACAGGAATTTGAAATGCTGTTTGAGGATTTGGGGGGTTTTGATGGGTTGTACACGAAAATGCTTGCCTGTGGTATTCCAACTACTGTTCACATGATGTGGATTCCTTTCTCAGAGTTGGATTTGCATCAACAGTTCCTGTTGACAGTAAGGCTGGCACATCAATGCTTGAATGGATTGCTGAAGACAAGAAATGTATCAGTTGGGAAAGAGTGGATTCTTGAGCAAATTAGAAATATAAATGATGACATTATGATGATGATGATTGTGTTTCCTCTCCTTGAAGTTATCATTCCTTACCCGCTATTAATTCTTTCTGCTCATGATCTTTCACTTGGTCATTTAGACACATCCAATATATATATATATATATATATTCTCTTTTGCATTATTTTTTTATGATTGTTGTTGCCACTAAATTGCAGGTAAGGTTACAGTTGGGGATGGCATGGCCAGATTATATAGATCAAACTGTTGGGACAACATGGTACTTGAAATGGCAATCTGAAGCAGAATTGAATTTTAGTGCTAGAAAGATGGATGATTTTCCGTGGTTTTTTTGGTCCTCATTAGAACAGCTATATATGGATTTGTTTTATTTCATGTGCTGGCATTCACTTGGAGAAAAATTCCAAGACTTCTTGGTTTTGGACCTTTGCGTAGAGATCCAAACTTGCAAAAATTGCGCAGAGTGGTAGTACTTTGTTTCTTTTATTATTATTATTTCTTCCACTAGAGATTATTTCTATCATTGACTCTTGTGTCTGTTACCTATGTCAGTGTCCATAGTGAATCTTGATTTTCATTGTTAGCATAATTGCACTATTCTGCTTTTGCTATTGACTAGGCTTTTTTAGTGCAGCTGATTGTATATAAATCTTGTTTCTATGTTACAGAAAGCCTATTTTAATTATAGGGTGCGGAGAATCAAACAAAAGAAAAAGGCTGGCATTGATCCCATAAGAACTGCTTTTGACCAAATGAAGGTTCATACTTAATACTCAAAGTTCTTCTGGATTTAACTTTAAAATTGTTTGAAGAAACAAATTTTAGGATCCATTTCTGGCCTGCAGAGGGTGAAGAATCCACCGATCCCGCTGAAGGACTTTGCTAGTATTGAATCTATGAGAGGAAATCAATGAAGTTGTGTCCTTTCTACATAATCCTAGTGCATTTCAAGAAATGGGTGCACGTGCACCTCGGGTATGCTATTCTGCGGATAATATGTGCTGACTGATGTTTTTAGTTTTGTTTACCTGATTATATATTGGAATAATTTGTTTTCTTATATTATAATGTCTGTCCTTGCATCTTCTATTTTTGTTCCACGGCCCATTGACTCAAAGAACAGGATGTAAAAGATTTTATGTAATCTATACCACAGTTGATTTGGTCAAATATTTTTCTACTATCAGTTCAGCATGTAACTTAAGCAGTACACCTGTTGCATGTTTTGCAATGACTTATGGTACCAAGGTTTAAATATTTGTATCTTCTGTGGTACTGTTGTTTTTGAGGTAGCCTCATTGTATATTGCAGGGAGTTCTTATTGTAGGTGAGAGAGGAACTGGAAAGACGTCTCTAGCGCTGGCAATAGCTGCAGAAGCTAGGGTGCCTGTTGTTAATGTTAAAGCCCAAGAGTTGGAAGCTGGACTATGGGTTGGTCAAAGCGCATCGAGTGTTAGGGAACTGTTTCAAATGGCTAGGGATTTGGTATGCATCATCTTTACTGTTTATTTGCACTGATTTTCTATTCCGGTTGGGTTTCAAAATTAGAAATTAAATATTTACATGATGTCTTCTGCTTAAAGCCAAGGCCTCTTGGACCAAACTGAAATGTTCTCTAATGGGTATAAATTAGTTAAAATTATGAAGATTATTGTTTACCCGAAGACAATTTCAGTTTATATTTGAGAACTGCAATTGAAGTGAGGATTTCGTTAAAGAAGATGTTAGTAATTATTGTATCTAATTTGAACTACAAAATCCAAGTGAAACTGTTAATTGCTTTTTGAGCATGAAATTTTTTGAAGAGTTGATTTGTTCTAATCTTTCTTTGCTAATTTATTTCCTTTTCTGCTCTCTGGTTGTTCTTCTTGACCGTGGAATCCGCTTTTCTTATGTCATTTTTCATTAATAGAAGTTTCCTGTACATTGGCCATATGTTTTGAAATCTGTAAAAGTTAACCATAATTATATATCAATCTAAATCTGAATTGTATAACTTTTATCTGTTTTTTCTAAACATTATTTGGTAGATTACTTGTAAATAATCCTTAAGGGGATAGCCTAGTAGGTTTGGTCTCTTGCCATGGAAGCTAGAGGTCAAGGGATCAATTTTTCTTCACTCCTAGGAGGGGGAATTTCTCTTTAATTTGTGTTGTGCATGGGGTAGGGTGGGATTAGGGCGTGTGAAACCTTAAAAAAAAATTACTGTGTAAATAAAATTTTGTGTTATTATATTATTAAGCCATTCTTGGTGATCAATAGTGGAGGGATTTCTTACAGAATTTTAGTTGAGGAGTTTCCTTTTTTTTTCTAAGGTCTGTTTTTCTGGAAATAATAAAGATATCACGAGCTATATCTCATCCTAATTTTACTGGCTGGCATAACGCAATTTACAGGCTCCTGTAATCATATTCGTGGAGGATTTTGATCTCTTTGCTGGTGTCCGTGGTCAGTTTATTCACACCAAACAACAGGATCACGAGGCGTTTATTAATCAACTTCTTGTGGAGCTTGACGGGTAATTCTCCTATTCCCATTTGTTTGATGACATACTTACAACCCCTTAACCAAATTGCTTTGCATTCCTTGATGTAAAATATTAATGAAGTATAAGACCTATCCCCACCACAACCCACACACCCCCCCACCCCACCAAAAAAAAAAAAAAAGGTATAGTAAGGCCAATCAAATGAGAGTTCAAGTATTCGTTCCTTTTTCTCTTTTCAGTTTTCAAATTTCATGCTATTGTGATATTGTCTATATTTTTGTTTTCTTACAAATACAATCGTACTTCCTTAGGTTATGCTTTCCTTCATATTACATGCTGATTTTTGTCTTTAGTGACGATAACAAACATTAAAGTATGTATGTAAAATTCTGCACCGGTGTAAGCTGACCGAACACTATAAAGGCAGCAATGTCATTATAATGGGTTAACTGTTAGTGGTTATTTTTACAAGTTTATGATATCGGAAATTTCCTACTGCATCATACAGCTCTTGGATCAGAAATAGGCATTCTGTTTTCCCCTGATTCAAGTTAGTTCACAAATCCCTGTCTCTGCACATCACTTGTGAATATTTCCTACATGGTCCTTATAATGTCACAGTATTTAGGAATATGTTGTTTACACATATCCTCGTTGCTTCAAATTCTCCATATTAGTGGAATCCACTCTTAGGGCCTGTTTGGTACGCAGGATAAGATAGAATAAAAGAAATAACGTAGGATAGGATATAATAGGATAGGATAAGATAGGATTATATGTAATACTATATTGTTTTTGGTATATGAATAAGTATATATACATATATATAATTTTATTTTTAGAATTATTAAAAACTAAATAAAATAATTAATTATTTAAAATAAAATAAAAAAAAATAAATTTAATTAATATTTATTTAAATAATTAAATTATAAAAATATAATAATAACAATTTAAATAATTAATATCATATTAATAAAATTTTACAATATATTTATCAATTGCGTTTTTAGCTTTGATATAACAACTAGCATTAAAGTAATGTCTTATCCCAACTCAAAGTTGGGATAATAAATAAGCATAATTTGTAAATGGTGGGACAAATAAGGTGGGCCCCAAAATACTTAAAATTTTAAACTAAATGGCTCCAAACGTAAGCTAAGGATTAATTTTATACTTTTATCCTTGTCCTAATACTTGTACTGCATACCAAACAAGGCCTTATTGTTGCTTCCATTTACCGTAATTTGCACTGTGTATTTCTTGTCATGGCTCTGATTCCAACATATTGATGATTTTCTGAAATTGTCTTTTTTTTCCTCAAATTTTTACCTTTTTCAAGCTGTGA
Organism: Cedrela odorata; assembly: GCA_035584115.1. Lineage (NCBI taxonomy): Eukaryota > Viridiplantae > Streptophyta > Magnoliopsida > Sapindales > Meliaceae > Cedrela > Cedrela odorata. Next base: position 16,569,315 of record JAXCLQ010000006.1, on the reverse strand, counting down.
GTGACTTTTACAAAATTTATGCGCACCAAAGTGATGCTATTGGAGATGATTGTTTCTTACATTTGGATTGATATATTGTTTCTTAAATTGGATTCTACTTTCAACCTTGTTCAAACTGGATATCGGACGCATAAATATTTCATTAGTTATATAATTTATACTTATGCTTTTGCTCTACTCTTGGAACTGATATCCTCTCCTGACCTTTGCATGCTGCTCTATTTATCCAATTTCATAACTAAGCATTGAATTATTTAGTAATAATGACAAAACAGTCACTATTCTTTTCCCTCCCAGTTCATGGTAGACTTTTTGCAGGTTTGAGAAACAAGATGGGGTTCTTTTGATGGCTACTACTAGAAATATCAAGCAGATTGATGAGGCATTGCGGCGACCTGGTCGAATGGATAGAATATTTCATCTTCAAAGGCCTACACAAACAGAAAGAGAGAAGATACTGCGAATAGCTGCTAAAGAAACCATGGATGAGGAGATCATCGATTTAGTAGACTGGACATTGGTAATTCCTCAGTTGGCTGGTAAATTGTTATCGTGATATGAATTTTTGGCCCCGGTGGGAGTCCTGCACACACCTACTGTACATATTTTTACATTAATACAATTCTGATTCTTATTAGTCACCAAAAAAAAAAAATTTCTCACGCCCTTTGATGTTTTGGTGGTCTGTTCGATCATGTCATGTCTTGCAAAGAACCGCACACGTGTTTAAACATTTTTTTTTTTTGTTAAGCTGTTTTTTTTTCAATCTTGTGGTTTTTTGGTTGCCTGTAATCCGTAGAAGTTGTGTTTATCATTCCTTAACTTGTTCACAGAATAGGTAAGTTTCCTATCAAAATGCTATTTACTAATCTTACTTGCAAAGAAGTTTCTTTTATGTCATATTCTTAATTATTATAGTACACCATCCTTCTCCTCATCCTTATGTCTCTTTTTATTGTTATGACTATGTTTTTCAATTTTAGTCTGAACTAATATTCTCTTGGTTGACCTTCTATGCCTTCAGGTTGCTGAGAAGATGACTCTTTTATGGCCCATAGAACTAAAACTTGTTCCTGTGGCTTTGGGAGGCAGTGCTTTCAGGAGCAAATTTCTTGACACAGATGAACTTATGAGTTATTGTAGTTGGTTTGCGCTAAGAAATAGAAGCTACCATTGTTTTATGACCATTTGAATGACAAGGTTCACTATTTGGTTGAATGTAGTGGTGCAAACCAGGAATTGGAAATGGAGAGTGAATTTTTAGAATTGTAATAGTGAGAAAGAGAAAGCAAATAGCAAAAAGAAGAGAAAGGATGAATGATGGACCTAGCCTTGTACTCCGTTTTGTAGGAGTCATTATGATTTCAGAAGTCTCATCCAAAACTATGATGCATAGCACATTCGAATAATGTGGCGTCTCACCAGACAAATATTAATCTGAATCAACCCTTTTCAAATGTTATGAGAAAAATTTACTAAATCTGCCCAGTGAAGCTCTTGTTTTGCTTGAAGATTTATGGTGCTATTAATTTTGCTAATTGTCAATGGATGCCAGTGCTTAGAAGTTCTATTTTACGAAATACTTTAGCTTTGCACATTTTTCATATTTTACATTTATTATTTGTTTCTGTAGACATTCAGCGGTGTTGTCCCCAAATGGATTCAGAAAACCAAAATACTGAAGAAGATAAACAGAATGCTTGTGGATCATCTTGGACTAACATTGATTAAAGAGGATCTACAAAATGTGGTTGATCTTATTGAACCATATGGTCAGATAAGCAATGGAATAGAGCTTCTAAGTCCCCCACTTGATGTAAGAAACTATTCTTCGGTCAAAAGTTATAAGTAGATAGCTACACTATGGCTATGATGCTTCTTCAATCAAGTGCCATTAAGTTTTCTGTTTATTTCTTCTTTGTTTCCTTTTCTTAATTGGTAATTTGACTTCGGTGCTATGGGTAACTTCAAATGATGTATACTCATTAGTACTATTTAAGTTTTAGAGAAAAATTTTGAAACAACAACTTGTTGTCTATCATTTCTTTGCTGTAAACTTTGAAACCTAATGATTTAGTTTCATGTGCAAGTGACAAAACATTTATATGTGTGTATCAGGTAGGTAACTTTTCTGTTTGTACGAGGATGCTAGCATTTACATACAAAGAAAATATTTTTTTTATGTTGCTATGAAATTCTGAGTTAATAGGAGTTTATTTGCCAGTGGGCAAGGGAGATGAAGTTCCCACACGCTGTTTGGGCTGCTGGTCGTGGTCTCATTGCACTTTTGTTGCCAAACTTTGATGTTGTAGATAATCTATGGCTTGAGCCAAGTTCTTGGCAGGTTAGTCATCTTCATATCTTCAGATTATACATCTCCAACATAAATTGTCTATTAGTTTCAATGTATTTACAGAGGAGTTCAAATGACCACCCTTTCAGACCAAGTTGCTACCCCAATGCTTTTACTATAGTTTTAATGGTAAATATGGGCCTTTTTTTGATGGGGGGAGCAGTGGGGTTGTGGGGGTATATCATTGTCAGTACCCTGATGGCATGACTTGTTGCATCATATTACGATGTAGATAATTAGAATTACTGCATTTTTTTTGTTAATCTTAAACTTGTTGATTAAACCAGGCATTCTGCAGGTAATACCATTGCTTTGGTTAGTGAGGGAAGAATGAAAAGTAAAAATCTCGTTTCCCTTTTTCATTAAAAAAAAAAAGGAGAAAATTTTGCATTTCCCTTGCAGATTAAAAGGATGAAGGCCGCCATAGTATTGAATGTGTTAAATATCAACTTCTCTACCAGTAAAGTTCCAAGGCTATTTCTGAGGTTTCAGTTTGCTGGGAATTTAATACAGTGACCATGCTGGTCAAATTACAGCCTAGCTGAATGGAACCAAGGCTTGTACTAATTGTCTTTTATTCAGGGTCATTTGTCTAGTTCTCTTTCTGATAGCTCTCATATACGTGCTAATTACTTGATTTTGCTCTTAGAAACCAGTGACAATCATAAAAACAGTTCCAATTATTTGTTTGGTGGAGACATGAGCCAATCAAATTACTTTGGGGAATTATATACAGAGAAATAATGAATTGTTTCCCCTTTTCAGGGAATTGGATGCACAAAAATTACGAAGGCCAAAAATGAAGGTTCAATGATTGGGAATGCAGAATCAAGATCATATCTTGAGAAGAAGCTTGTATTTTGCTTTGGTTCATATGTCGCAGCCCAATTACTGCTTCCTTTTGGTGAAGAAAACATTCTTTCTTCTTCAGAATTAATGCAGGCTCAGGAGGTTTGTATCATCCTGCTCATTGTGAAGGAAAACTTATAAAATTTTGATTCAAGCATACTGCAAGATTACTTATTTAAAAATCATTGCAGATAGCTACACGGATGGTTCTTCAGTATGGGTGGGGGCCTGATGACAGTCCTGCAATTTACTACAGCAGTAATGCGGTATTCTCCTCTATTCGTTTATAATATAAAACTGTTCGATAAACAGGTGGAGTTCTGCCTAGATCATTGTCACAGTCTAATATGTTTGTAGGCTGCATGCTTGTCTGTGCTTTACTCGGAGAGAACATGCTCAATGTATATGTTCTTTTGCTTACAAACATTATAACATATTTGTACAAAATGGATAATCGCTTGACTCAACTAAAGCTTAACATTTTTATTAGATAGTTTTTGATTAGTGTATTGGCTTAATCAGTATGACTCGTTAGTGACTTGTTATATTAAATGTTTTGTTTATGACATAGGTTGCAGCTATGAGCATGGGGAACAGCCATGAGTATGAGATGGCCACTAAAGTTGAAAAGGTATATTTATTGTTGGTGTATATTTATTACATTTCCGTGCATAATCCTTAGCTCTGGTAAATGAACTAAACACCCGCAATGCATGATTTTAGGTTACTATAAATTTGGTATGAGATTGGCTAATGAATTTTCTGTAATTGGTGGTTTAATATTTGTAGATGTATGATTTAGCTTATTGTAAAGCGAGGGAAATGCTTCTGAAAAATCGTAAAGTTCTTGAAAAGATTGTTGAGGAATTGCTTGAGTTCAAAATCTTGACAGGAAAGGTAACAACTGCTACCTTAAAAATGTTTAAATTGAAGTTCTAGATTGCTTCTTGTTGGGAGATTGTTGCTTCCTAGTTAGAGCTTATTGTGCTTAGTTGGAGTCCCACATCAATTAGTTAAGGGAAGGTCATTGGGTTTAAATATAGGTGTTCCTCCATCTAATGAACTAGTCTTTTGAGCTAGATACTTGCTTACAATTGGTATCAGAGCCAACCAAGACAGCGTCAACCTAAGATAATTTGACTATTATTATGTAAAGATATTGAACTTGCAGGATAATTTGATTTGTTGACCTAAGTTATGGTTTTCGAGGTTTTTTATTTTTCTTTCTTTGTTGGTGGGTATTGTTATAATTGGTGTACCAACAACACTAAGATGGACTGTCATGATAAATCATGGGTATCTTATGCTCTTCCTTTTTTGTTTTCTTGATTTTGGCGAATCTATGTAATGTGGAGGTGTTGAATATTTGGATGGCTCATACAGTTCTGAGTTAGTGCTTCTTATGAATGACTGTTGACTCTGTTTCTTTCATTTCCGGGAATTACAAGTGACATTTTATATGGTTACCTTGATTTATTAATTGACTCCATTGCCTTAGCAGAACTTGTAAAGAATAATGGATGATCATGGTGGCATTTGAGAGAGAGCCTTTTTTCCTTTCAAAAGTTGATTACAGAGAGGTACACTCTTGCCATATATGTATTTATCATTCAGTACCCGTGGTATAAATATTTTTACTATAATTGACAATTAAAGACATAATAATCTACGACTGGAATGCTTCATGGTCTTAATGGTTATTTTCCTTCACCATGTTTTAGTTGGAGTGTGTGCGTACCTTGTGCCTTTGACTTGATCACCTCTAATTAGAAGGATCAAAAAAGACTAAAAATAGTATAATTTTAGAGTAAATTATCTTGGCGTTTATTTGAAATTGAGGTGTTGCCGCTTTGAAGCTGCGCCTATTTGGAATGGAAACACTAGGTGTTAAATACAAGTGGAAAAGTTAGTGGTCCCTCTTGAAAGTTGGTGCTTACCAAATCCTTTAATTACTGTGCTTTCAAAGTTAAGCGGAAGCACAACACTTTGAAAGCACAACAGTGACACACCCTCAATAGCACATAGGTGTAACAAAACTAAAATCTCCAATCTGTTTCTCAGCTTCCTCTTTCCAAGAGTATTTCAAGACAATAAACAAGATAACAAGAAATTTGGGACAAAATGAGAAAATTAAGAAAAGCAATGCATTTAAATTTGATATTGCTTCTATAGTTAGCACTTAGGAGGATTTTGTCTGTTTGCATGACTTTAAATACCATTCGTATTCGCAAATAAGCTGTTAGTCATCAAAGTATGCTTGTCAAATTTTAGAGCCTATACACGCCCAACTTAGAAGTTAATGTAATTTCCATATACTTCACATATTATACTAAACTAAAACACTTAATTTAAAGTTGGTGATCTTTTTCATTTATCAGCAAAGGTATATACTGCTTATATCGACAACCAAATTTGTTGACCACCTTTTTGCTCAATGAATTTTCAGCCATTTTCTAGTACCTTCCTTGATAATGGAACCGCATCAGGAACTCCTATTTTAAATGCAGCAACTTAGGATCAAAGGAACATGGGTCAGAAGCTGATAGCCTCTTCAGAGTAGGAGGTGAAAGCCCTTGCTTCTCCTATGAGCTTATTAGCCGGTCTGTCTGTGGTTGTATTTTCTGTTGTGATAGAGTTGCAGTTTAAAGATTTTTCTTCTCCTTTTGAGCGTAACAAATGTACAGGGAAAAATTCTGCATTGAGAAGAGGCTCAATTTTTTCCTTCTCAACTATTAATTATAAATCATTTTAGGGTTGGGTATCAAAAGAATAAAACATATTGGAAGTTTATATTCTTTCTTCCGTGTACTTTCACCAATTGAATTAGTCATACGAGGGAAAATGAATCAGAATTCTTTATTATATTTGATTTTTGGAAATTAAAAAAAAAATCAGAATTCTTTGTTTCCCATGTCCAGTCACCATGCTTTTTTGCATTTTGTATTTTTCTCTTAGAAGTATTTTTAACCATACAATAGATTTAGAGATATTTTAGAAAAACACGATGAACAATCTGTGTTATTGTACTCTTGCAGGGTTCGTAACATTGAAGCTAATGACAGTAGCTCAATAGCTTGTTTGGAAGCTACAGAAACAAGAATTAAATTGACAGTAGCTTGAATACTAACAGGGTTAAATTACAGAAGTAATAAAATCCGAAACTTGCTTATTTTCAGAAGAATCAATATTTATATGAACAATCATCCCCTTGAATACCTGCAACTGAACTAATGGTACAAACTAGTCGCTGGAAAGGATTTACAGAAAACATTCAGCAGCCTCGAGAAATCATTCCTACAGAAGTCCTACTACAGGTGAGTTGCCAAAGATTTGCCTTTCTTTGCCAAGATTATGTCCTCCATTGTGACAGACGCTTTTCCTTCTTGGCTTTGCCTCTCCGAGCATTGTAATCACATCCCTCATGGATGGTCTGTCCTTGGGGAGTTTTGCTGTGCAAAGAAGGGCGACTCGAAGGACAAGCAGCATCTCTTCTTGAACATGTTTGCACTTCCCTGCTATGCTTTGATCCAGTGCTTCTGCCACGGCTCTGTTGCTCTTAATCTTCCTTAGAACCCATTGAACAATATCTATAGATTCTCCAAATGCAGGATCTAGAGGCATTTTCCCAGTCAGAAGCTCCAAAAGTACAACACCAAAACTATATATATCACTCTTCTCATCAACCTTCAGAGTGTATCCATACTCTGTCAAAAGAAAATAGTGATTAGAATTTGATAAAAATGTTTCATGTTAGTGCCACCAAAACAAACCATCATTCCGAACAAATTGAAGTATAAAACTTACCCGGTGCAATATATCCATAAGATCCAGCCACCATTGAAAGAGTCTCATTCTTGTGAACCATCATTCTTGCCAACCCAAAATCTGATATCCTTGCTTCAAGGTTTGCATCAAGGAGTATGTTGTTAGACTTAATATCCCGGTGGATGACTGGCGGTTGACAGCCGTGGTGGAGGTAATTTAGACCTTGTGCAATGCCGACAGCTATGTTATACCGTGAAACCCAGTCAATCAACAACTTTCCGGCTTCTTTGCCGTGCAACGCTGCTCCCAGATTCCCATTTGGCATGTGCTCGTATACAATCATTACATCTGTTTCATTATGAAGATATCCTAGTAGCCGGACAATATTCCTGTGTCGAAGCCTTCCCAGGAGACTCACCTCTCCGAATAAATCATCTCCATTTTCAATGTCATTATCTGATCTCCATAGCTTCTTAACAGCCACAACCATATGTGGACGATCAACTTCAGCCTTGTAAACAATCCCAGTTCCTCCCATGCCAATGATGTTTGATTCCTTCACACAAGCTAGAATTTCACTGCTGGTGAAATTCAGTCTCTGGAATGCTATCAGCCTCCAAGGCCATTCTTTGCAGCTCTTCTTGAACAAATCATCAAAGAAACTGTTATACAAGTACCACCTTTTGTATAAACATTTCCCAGCAAAAATCAGAATGCCAAGTGATAATATCACCAAAGTTCCGATGATAAATCCAATAATGACATGGTTGATATGCATTTTCCTTGGATGCCTTGATTTTGCTGTAAGACTTTGAGAACATGGTGGGAGAATGCCGCCGCAAAGACCAGCATTGCCGATGAGCTCATTAGGATTTATGGTCAATAATAAATCATTTGAGGGAACTGGACCCTCAAGCTTGTTGTAGGACAAGTTCAGCATTTCCAGCGTTGGTGAGGCTCCGAAATTCTGGGGGATTCTACCAACTAGAGAATTGTTGGACAGGTCAAGAATGGCTAATGTAGGCATTGTTGCAATTGCTTTTGGGATTTCTCCGGTGAACAGGTTGTGTTTAAGGTTTAGAGTAACCAACTTCTCACATGAAGCAATGCTCGCCTGGATTTCTCCAGAGAGACTGTTGCTTGAAAGATCAAGCACCGAGAGTGATGGGCAGTCTTGAAGCTCGTTCGGCATCTTGCCTTGCAAGTTGTTGTGGGAAGCCATGAAGGTTTGAAGATTTGGAATGGAGAGAATGCTGGATGGGAGAGCCGATTCAAGGTGGTTCCAAGAAATATCAATGAAAGAAAGTGATGTAGACAGACAAATATCTTCGGGAATTTGGCCTGTGAGATTGTTGTTTGCCAATTCCAGCCTTTGAAGTAATGTCAAATTTCCCAAACCAACCGGAATTGAACCAGAAATAAGATTATTTTGTAATCGAACACGGACTAATGATTTACATGTTGATAAACTTGTTGGGATTGAACCAGAAAAGGAATTGTTGAAGAGAATGAGCTTAGTAAGATTGCCAGAATCACACAAACCTGGTGGAATCTCACCTGACAACGAGTTTGATGACACATCCAACCATTGCAAGGGTGAGTTCTGCCCAAGTTTCAATGGCAAAGAACCTTTCAAAGCGTTCTTCCATAGCTCAAGTACCTCTAATTTGGTCAACTCACCCAGCTTGACAGGTATGAATCCAGTCAGTTCATTGCACATCAAATTCAAGAGCTGCAAGTTCCTCAGTTCAGCTAACTCCACTGGTATCTCCCCAGAAATCTGGTTATCAGAAAGATCCAGAAATACTAGCGATGTAATGTTGCCAAGTTCTGGTGGAATCTTCCCTGTAAAATTGTTCTTATACAAGTAAATTGTTGTTAGCTGTTTTAGCCTGCCCAATGCAGGTGGAATCTGACCACTGAGACTGCCAACTGCCAGGTCAAGATAATGAAGGTTGGTGAGATTGCCAAACTCCTCTGGAATTTCACCTTCAAATGCATTATATCCAAGAATAATAGTTTCTAAAGAAGAAAGCTGCCCAAGCTCTGGTGGAATCTTTCCAGTCAGATTATTGCCTGAAAGGCCTAGAAACTTCAGTTTCTGCAAATTCTTGAAAGAGGTAGGAATTGAACCTTCGAAAAAGCTCCCTCTAAAATCAAGGCTTTCAAGTGACGTTGCATTGCCTAGATCCTCGGGGAGAAAGCCTGAGAAGCTGTTGCTTGACGCGTTAACTGAAGTCAATCCTGAGGCCTTGCCAAGACCAACTGGGAAGCTGCCAATGAAGTCATTTTGACTCACATCAATGCTCTTCAGTGCAGTAAGATTAGCTAATGATTTTGGTAATGATGAGGAAAACGCATTACAGGCAATGTTAAGTGAAGAAAGACTACGCAAGCCTTGAATGCTGTCCGATATACTGCCACTGAGATTCATGTTGGAAAGGTCAAGCTTCTCTACAAATCCTCTGGAGTTGCACCAAATTCCAGTCCAGTTACAATGCAGCAATCTGTTCTCAGCTGCATTGCTTGGCAATTTCCAATCATTGAGAGCATTCAATGAATCGATGAGACGAACTTTTATCGATAGCAAGGTTGATAATTCAGCATTTGGAATGGTTTGAACTCCCTCGGTAAAAACAAGACCAATGCAACAGTAGAGAAACAGCAAGTAGGCATGCATTTTGCTACTCTGCTAAGATTGTTTCTTCCTCTTAAACGAATCTCATTGTTGGTTCTCTGGAACAAAGGAAGCTAGGTGGTGGCAAGAAACTTGATATATGAAAGACAAAGAAAGCTTATGAGCTACAGCTTGAGATTAGTAGCAGCAAATAGGATTAGTTAAACAAGTGAGTTCGTGGGATCTGCAACAGCTAATAATCTGCATTTAATGACTGTAAAGCTTTGGACTTATTACAATTCTCCCAGACACTGAAACATGGAGAGAATGTGTTTTATTTGATTGCTGATTATGCTTTGTCCTTTATATTATTAATCATGGTCAACCCAAATGGGCGATAAAAACAACTGAACCTGTCTTCCTTCATTTTATCTTTCTTTTGGATGTTAAATTCTGACATTCTTCTTCCTCGTTGGTCTGACAGAAACTATAGCAGTTAAATTTGTCCTGGTAAAATGGATATTCGATAATTCAACTCTTATAATAGCACAAATGGAAAAGGATTTAATTTTTATTTTCATTTATGTAATAATATTTAAAAAGAAATTTCTCTTTAATTATTTGATCTGCTGTGGATTATATAACTTTTTTTTTTTTTTTGCCATTATTACTTGTAAAAAGTACTTGAAGATAAGCCCTAGTAGATAAAACATCATATGGTACTATCATTATAATCATTATTAACATAATTATGGGAACTTAATAATACACAAAAAGAATCCATTTGTATAAGAACATGCGCAAGCAAAGCAAACAAATACTAACAAGATATGTATATATTAAGCGTAAACTAGATTCCTAGGTTGGTTTTTGAAATGGTGCAATGAATTTGTATTGGATGAACCAATGTCAAGTATAATAAGAGAGGATTAAATTCATCAAGTATTAGAATATTATTATGTAATTTCCATAGATTCAAGTTTTAAGAAGCTTTTAGGTCAAGCAATTTACATATTTACTAACCAAAAACAGGTCAATTTCTTAATTTAAGAATTGAAACTCTTGGATCAATCCATTTGGTCAACAAGATCAAACACATTGATTGTGTTACAATGGCATAATGGAAAACCTTATGTGAAACGAAATGGGGTTTTTTCATCAACTCTATTTACTATCTAAATGCAGAAACCAATCAAATATAAACTCAACTCCAAGCAAAAGCAAGTCTTTCTGAATCTGAATGTTTACCAGAGAACATGATTGGTTTGGCAGAATAGAATCTCTGCATGTTATGGGACTAAGAAAAAGAAAAAGAAAAACAATAGACAACTTGGAACTTTCTACATAGGAGATGAAAATGTCCCATAACTGAAATATTCTGCTACTTATAACTTGATCAATCATTTCTCTGTGCCAATTCTTTCCCATAAAGAAATATAAAAAATTGTAGCACATTTACAAGTACTCACATGCACACATCTGGCTGCTACAAATTATTAATTCTAAGTTTAAACCCAATAAAATATAACTCCTTTAAGATATTAAAGGGTAATAATTCAAGCCACAAATGGAGGTGGAGAGGCTGGAACCCATGTGCAAAGAGCATGCAGATTATTATTTGTGAGAAAGAACCCAAAGTGTTTATTATTAACGAGTTTCAGGAATGGAGGAAGTTGCCTTGCTCAAGTACAATCAAATATTTTGTGTTTGTGCCCACATACATATTTGATGATCAGAATCTCAATATGCGTTGGGGGTGCAAAGTTAGGTATAAGCACATGGTTTTATGCCAAAAGCCACCACTTTCATCAATCGTTTCTTGATTAGGAAATTAAACAAGAATTGGAGTTCCATTGACTTGTGGGATGGGAGCCATTCCATATGAAAGATTTTCAGTTGAGTATCGAGTACTATATAACGTAAACAAATAGAATAGTACTACTAATAACTCCCATTTTACAACATAATTTATAATTATTTTACCTTAAATTTTAAAATTTCCTCGACCATCAAATTTTCTTAGCTCTGTTATCACCTAACTAGTTTCATATTTTCAGATATCCTTATTGCTAATTAAATTTATCACCAACATTTCAAGTGTAGATTTTAAAAATAAATAATCTTTTATGCGCAAATATGAAGAGGAATGTGATTAATAGCATAATCCATCATCTAATAAGATCATTTAATTTGTTTTCTTGTTCTCATGATTGTTTTTAAATTTCAATTGATTTTTATTTTAATAAACAAACTTATTGAGTGTGATGAATATTTTTAGCGTTAAATAAAAATAAAATTTTAAATTTTAGTAAAATTGGTGTTGAGAATATATTTTAGGGTGCAAATAAACCCACCTCATTAGAATAAAATATTATTTTAAATGACCACAAAAGTAATGCGGCAGCCTCGTTTAAGTGCATTCCGTGTGAGGTGATTGACGAGGGAAGTTTTCTTGCTGCCGTTGAAGCCAATGCCATTGACAGTCGTTGAGGCAGATTGGTAGCCACTAAAGACTCGGGAATACCCTACTTGTGGAGTTTACTTATCTAGAAAGACGACTTTTATCCCGATAAAGTGTTGAGTTAAAATTAATTTTCATAATGAGATAGAGATGATCTTTAAATTAAGAGTGAGGGTTTGTATATAGTCAAACTAGAGGTGACGGATATAAGTGAAATAAGTTATCTTAACAATTAAGATGTTGATTGTGTTTTATAATTATAAATAGAGCAGTGAGAATTTCATAAGACATACAAGTGAATTCAGAAAAATTAAATGAAGTGTGTCTTTAAAACTACTAAAATTACTACTAGAATTATAATTTTTTATAATTCTTTTTTGAAGAAAAATTAAAAAATATTAGAGTTTTGCCTTCATAAATTATCATGTGTACTTTCATTGTTATTTGTGTGCTTTATTTTGTGCAAAGAAAAAAAAAAGTTAATTCTCCACTTCGAAAAAAATTTAATATTATTGATTAAACGAAGTTTAACGTATCATAGAGTTGCCGCGTATAAAATGTTCTATATGACAATTTACAATTTGGCCATACAATTATAAAAGCTTATTTTACGGTTCTTTAAAAAACTTAAAAATGAATTAAATAAAAAAAATCTTTTTATTTATAATAGTACCTACACGCAACTTTTTATGTCTAATTCAATGACACGCATAATAGTGTCTATTAGTTCAGAATCGCTGGTTCCGAGTAGATTTGGTTCGGTTCGGGTCGAGAAACCGAGAAAGATGGAACCGACCCAAACCGAAAATTATGGATGGTCGAATTCACGGTTCAAAGTTAATTGAACCGAACCGAAACCAGTGATGGAACTTTAACGAGCCGAGCCGGTTCGGTTATGGTTCTTCAAATGACCTAGTTTCAGTTTGATTCTGGTTTCGATTCCGAGTTAGTTTCGGTTTTAGTTTTAATTCGGCTCGTTATACAGTTCGATTTCGGTTCGTGGAACGAGCCTATCAAGTTTAACTTTTTTAATTAAATTAAAATTAAATAAAATATTTTATAAATTATTAAAAAAATGATTAAAAAATACTTTCGACGGTGTTAATTTTTATTAATTAATTAAAAAATACAATAAGAGAGATATTTCAGCCTGAACCTTATAAATTTTTTTACATTTAATCATACTTTATTGGATGTGTCTATATGTTTTTTATAATAAATATATGTTGTTAAATAAATTAAAGTGTATTTAGTTCTTGATAATGTCAATTCCACTTATAGTATGAATATTGTTGAATGTGTTTAAATATAAAAGAAATTGATATGTATATGTTTTTGATATATAAGGTAGATTGATGTGTTTATATGTTATTGATGATACATATGAATATATGTTGTTAATTGTGCAAAACTAAATAATTTCTTACGAGAAATTTGTATATAAGCCAACAAGATCGATACATGAAACTTAAAGGATCGATACATAAAGTTTAAAAGATCGATAATATAGTAGAGGTTAATATGTAGAGTAAAAATGATCAATACATTCAAGTCAGAGACTTTAAAAGAAATTACGACTTGAACAAGATCGATACATATAAGGAAAATTATCAATGCATTTAAGTTAGAGACTTTAAAAAAAATTACAACTTGAACCAAATTAATACATATAAGGAAAATGATTGATACATTCGAGTAAAATATTTCAAAAGAAATTACAAGTTCGACCAGATCAATACATTCTTCAAAGAGATCGATATTTCAAGTTAAAGACTTCAAATGAATTTACGAATTCAACCAGATTAATATATTTAGTAGATCATATCAATATTTTTTATCGAAAAAATTTATAAACATTTGAAATTGACAAACGAATCGATACGTACTTCAAACAGATTGATACTTAAAGTCTGAAACCAAAATAAAAAAATCTCTAAAATTGACGGATTGATACATAAAGCTGCACAGATCGATACTTGACAAAAATTTTAAATATAACGGCTAATTTTCGTAGAATTTTATAATAAGTATTACATGATATATAGGATTACTTTACCATGTAGTACTTATTTTAAAATTGTATATGTCTTATAATTACTATAATAATTCACAACTAAAAGTGTATTGTAAATTTAAATGGATTAAATTGTTAATACCAAATAAAATTTATATTAAAGTAATAGATTGAAATAAAGTTTAATTAATATTGCATGAATTAATAAAAAGTTTATTTTTATAAGTTAAAATTGTTAGTACAAATAAAATTTATATTAGAGTACTAAAATTTCTTGATTCTATGGGTAATTAATAAAAATTTTATTTAATATTGTATAAATTTTAATTGTAACTTACAAAAGTAGAGAGAATTAATGTATGACTAGATAAGTTGAGAACTATTCATATATTATTGCTTAAGCATTAGCCTTGCTAATTATTATTTATATAGGTTAATTTTATATTTTAGTTATAAGATAATCTAGAAAATACTTTCCATTTCTCATAATTATTCAATAAGAGTTATAAATATATATATATATATTTTATAAATATGAGTGAGATATTAGAGTGAACCAATAATTCAATAAGAAAATAATAATAATAATATTAATTTAAAGTTAATTTCTTTTGTATTAAAATAATTGAGTGTTTATCTATTCAAGAATGATGAAGTACTACCATTAAATTTATCCAAGAAAAAAATTTGTGATTTGAAGAGTAAATTTTAGAAATAATGTTGTGTTCAAATTACATTTTAAAGATATTTAAAAACTATAATGATTTGATAATACTGTTGATTTAAATATAATAGAAATTAAAGTATTTTTATTTTATTAATTATGATACGTTTATAAAATAATTCAATCAAATGTATTTAATTATTTTTTTAAAATTTTAAATGAAAATATTTAATTTTTGGTTAAAAATATATATTTTATTTTATTCTATTTTATTTTTTTCAAACATATTTCGTTGGGTCGAATTAGCCTGGACCTCTAGTTCAATGCGACGGATCATATTTAAATGGACCCGAACAATGTTAGACTTTTACAATCGTACCTCTAATTCTAAATTGATAGAATTGAAACAATTTAATTATTTAGGCTTCAACTAGATGAACAGTATTATGGGTTGGGCTGAACCCGTTAGACACCTCTAGGCACGCAACGCCTATGCTAACAAGCATATAACGTGTCGCATGCACATAAGTCACATAAACTTCACATATATTATAATCTTTTATCACCCTTTTTAAGTGTTAAAATCCCTTATTATTTTCTAATTTAGAATTTTGTTGTTAAAGTTGAGCAAAATAAACCACCACAAAATTGCCAACATTTACAAGATGAAAAAGACATTTTGACTTGACTGACTTTTTAATAAATCCATTGCTATAAAATATATAGTCTATAATTGATATTTGAGGTAAAAAGCATTGTGTAAACGTGGCATACGCTCGTGGTTCTATCCATAGTAACTCAATACATTCGACTGTAGGAGATCATCAATTCACAGTTCCAATTACAGTCAAATACGACTCAACCCTTTGCAAAGACGAAGACGACGATTCAAAAACTTCCAACCCCTTTTAACTCTTTAAAATTTTTCAAAATTAAACAAAATAAAGTTCTCTCTCGATAAAATCTTATTCATTTTCTCGGGGAAATCATCGATTACAATGAAATTGACTCCAAAAATTTTCACTTTGATACTAATTGTATTGCTTTCGATTCAATTTCGAGCTTCGTTCGGATCCCAATCGACGGACCAGGCTTACGTGACGCTATTATACGGCGATGAGTTTCTATTGGGGGTCAGGGTGTTGGGGAAATCAATACGCGACACTGGATCCACTAAAGACATGGTCGTTTTGATCTCTGATGGCGTCTCTGGTTACGCCGAGAAGCTTCTACGGGTAAACAAACACGCCAAATATTTATTTTTTTTTTTTGGTTGTATAAATTTTTTTGGCTTTTTATAGGGAATAGAAATTTGACTATTTTAATTAAGAAAGAAAGTCAACTTAATTAAGGAAAGTTATTGAATTCGTTCTTTACTTTTTTGGAAATTTATTATGTTATCCCCTTTTTTTTTTTTTCCTTTATAATTGAATTGATTGAATTTCTTAATAAGAAGCAATGTTATATATTTTATTTGCATTTGAAAAGTTGAAAAGTT
>JAXCLQ010000006.1:16491592-16538512 GCA_035584115.1 Cedrela odorata | reverse complement strand
GTGTGTGTGTGTGTGTGTGTGTGTGTGTGTGTGTGTGTAATCATCAAGTGATGATCAATTTGAGTACCCTTTTGGAGAATGGATAAGATACGGTTATTAATTTGGTTATTTTATGAGCAAGAGTGGTAATTAGTACATAATATGCAGGCCTAAAATTTTGAGGGTAAAGGATATTTTAAAACATTATCCAAAAGATTATCTTCCCCAACTATTTGGAATCCGTGCATGTTAATATTGCTTCCTCTAAGAGCAAGATTCTTGAATCTTTTTAACATACTATCTAGATTTTGATTGGAGCATAAGTTTCTTGATTTGTCATGGACATGCAAACTTGTTATCACACTAACAAAAATGCAGAAGAAATTAGGATTGGAAAACAACAATACAGATCGATCACACTATTCTTGAATTGTTGATTCATTAATTAATTGTTACTAACGCATACAAGTTCCAATAATTTTATCAAACTTTCCAATCATATAATTTCTCTTGAAAACTGTGAAGGACAGCTAGTTTACAGCTATATATGATGTTGAAATTTCATACAGCAATTGCTATTATTTGAACAAACATTATTTTACAGACAAGTTCTTGTTTATTCAAATGGATTTATCTACTAATTATTAACAGAAGCCCTAAGCATCTTATTGCTATGCAGGCCTAGTGTTATTAGATAAATTTTTGCTGATGAAAAGATATTTGGGCTTCTGGGTAAGGAAGAGAATGATTGATACAAATTTTTCTGAAATAGAATTTCCATACTGGTTTTGAAGTTCTACAATGGAATGAAATCATGAATAATCTTAAATGAACAAGAAATAGAAGACTATTTTTATTTGTGTTTTACAAAGATATGTGTGTTATCTTTTTCAATGTTGGATGAGAGCAAACAAGCACGCAGATCATCAACAGAGAAAATCAATTTGTTTGCACGGTTGCCCACAACATCAGTATCACAAAGAAAGAGAAAACCTTGAAATCTAAGATGGATATTCAAGATTTCTTACCTTATTTATTTTAGTATCCTCCATTTTCTTGGCAACCAAACAACAAAATACAAAAAAAAAAAAAAAACAAACAAACAAAACAAATGGAGGATAATTGAAAAAGCCAAGCATTAGACTTGCCTAGAGGTTAACCTTTCCTCGTAGTCATCATCTCTATTGCAAATTATAATAATACTAATTTTTAGGCCATGGCTTCATGGAGATATTCTTCAATGAAACTTGCCCTTCAATTATTCTTCCTTCATACTCTGAAATTTCCATGATAATATTTATCTTCCTTCCCCCAATTTCCAATAACACCCAGAAAACAAAAACAAAATTTACAAACTCCGGGTAAATAAAAAAAAAAAAAAAAAGGAGGAAGAAGAAGAAGAAGAAGTGAAATTTATGGAGTTGATAACATTACATAAATAATGTAATGAGCTTTACATTTTCTAAGTTCTTGGTATGTTAGAAGGACGGATGAAACAAAGGACTAAACAGAATTAAATTATTTTAATAATACCTAATTTGTCTGCACCCCTTTATTTATTCATAAATATCCAAAACAGTCCTAAGTTTCTTGTAAGTTATCAAACATGTCCCCAATTGTTAACTGCGTGATTGACCATGATAAATACTTTTTTGTCCCTATTGGTGATGCTTTGTTTTTTTTTTCTTTTTTTAACAATTAACAATAAATAACGTACATAAGAGTAATATAAAGAATATTTGATTTTAATTAATTTTTAAAATTTATAAATTAGTACATATAGAAAAAAATGTATTATAAAATTTATTCACTTACGATTAGGGGTGGATGATCGTAAGTGAATAAATATATATATATATATATATATATAGTAGACCGATTAGTTCATCTGTTAATTTTTTATTTCTCTTTTAAACAAGTGATTTAGTAATTTAAACAATTATGTTAATTAATTTGTAAGTATGTGAACTTTTGAAGGGCTTTGATGAATGCCAGATTGCTTGGTTTGAGGAAAAGAAGAAAATAAAAAATGATTACATTTGTATAACTACTCGTTCATGAAATTCAGTCATCCAACTAACTAAATTGAAAAGAATAACTAGCCATTAGAGTGAATTATGCATTATGATAAGAATGGAGCTTTTGAATTAAAGAAGATACATGAATTAGTCAGAAAGGCCAAAATCTGATGAATTAGTCTTGCCTTTTTGACAAGGCATGGGCATTCAACACTGGAAGAGTAACAACAATTTAAAAAAAAAAAAAAAAAAAGTGATTTCAAAACACAGACAGTGGGAGTGGGGGAAGGTCTAGGTCTGGTCTAGTGGGTGCTAGTTAAAATCCAGTTTACAAGTCAATAATACATTGATTAATTGGTTGTAATTAAGTGCATATGGGTCACTCTTTTTTTCTTTTTATAAATTAATTAGTTCTGATTCCCAAATTCCCCAAATCAAATGTTCCACCTCCCTAATCAATCCTTTAATCTAATTCCAAGAATGATTAGTAATGAAATTATAATTGAGGGAAACAGATGAAATCAAAGTGTGACGCGAGTGCAAACTTGTCTCAACACCCCCGTTAAGAAAATGCTTAGTGGTGTTAATGATTTAAGTAATCACATCATGGATTTTAATTATCAAAATCTATTGGGAAACTTGAATCTGGTCCAAGTAGACAAAAAGGGTGCCCGACAATACCATGGGCTGCCAGCAAACAAGATTTTCCTACACACCTAACTCTTATTATTTAATTAACGCATAACAAGAATTGTTGTGGGAAGCCAAAACCCAAAAGTGCTTTTTTTTTTTTTTTTTATAAACTTCCACGGCTAAGCCAAGCATCATAAAAGAAATTCTATAAAACCCCATTATGGCACAATGTGGGAAGAAATTTATTTTGTTTTGAGTGAAAGCCATAATAAGTGCTAGCCAGCATTGCTTTTTACTTTTGGCTTCTCACTTTCATCATTTGATTAATTTTACTGTTTTACTATTATTATCATCATTATATATAGTAGTTGAAGTGCATATACTTTGTACATTAAACAATGATGATATGAACAAGAATTTTTTATCAATGAATTTCATTTACATCTTGTCTAATTTCAAGATGTTACATTTAGATAGAATTTGACTCTTTAAGAAATTTTCTACTAGACACTTGGGGCTTGCTTATCATATGTTGAATTTTCACTTATTTTGAAAACACAAGAATTAAAATATTTAATAATATTACCACTCACTCGTTCGAGGGCTAATTTCATTTCACAAACTTTCAAATTTAATAATATTAACATTAAATCAAAATTAGAAAATAAATATTTAACGAACACTTTCCTTATTGTACTCTCAAAATTTATTAAATAGAAAGTACTGCAAATATGTTTTGATGCGGGGTAATGTTGGTTTCCTGCATTTCAAGTTGGACTCTTTCCAGCCAGGTTTGGTTTCACCAAATCACAGAACAAACTGGACTGAAAATGAATATAAATGAATGCATAATTGGTTATTTGGTAGACCTTCAATCAATTTGTACTAGAACAAACATTCTTACAGAGTCAATGACAAGAGATTTGCAACAAAACTATGGAATACTCAATTATCGAAGATGGGAAAATCCCATTCTTCATTATCCATTTAAGGAAGCCACCGGAACAATCAAATAGCCGGCAACAGCCAAAAACTTTCACCCCATCCATTTAAAGATCCATGTTTTCTTCTCAAAATTGCCATTCCAGCCAATATTGAACATCAATAGCCTATAAAAGTACAAATACATCAATATGGACAAATTGATAGAACTCCCTCCCTCTTACAATTCATTGCTGCTTGAAACATCTAGATTCCTGGAAACAATTGAAGAAAAATGGTAAGAAGAGAAAGTATGAAAGGTTAAGGGAAACTAATGAGAAACAATGGACGTAAGTAACCTGTTTACAGCATTTGTCCAGATAATAAAACGGCATTATGCTTTTGATATGTAAGACCCCGTAGAAAAAACGCAAAGTGAAGACAGCAAATGTGGGCCCTAATAAAATCAGCCACCGAACTTTTATCATTGTGTTCCATTATATATATAAATGGTTCCTTCATTTGTCCTAAACTAAAATGAAGATGATGGCTTGAGGAAAAAAATGATTCTACCACCCCAAAATAAAGGCATGTATTTCAGCCCAACTTGAGACTGTGTAAAGAATGCCAGATTTCCCCTTCCATTTAGCACTTCCTTCGATGCATTCCTTCTGTTTCTTAACTAAGCCAGGGTACAACGGGATAAAAGAAATGCCAAATTGACTTCCCACTTTTCTTAAGCTTGAGCTGGACCCAATCACAATGCCAATATCAGCCTCAAGCAAACACAGCAAATCACCCACTGAGTCTCCAATGTAAACAGTCAAATTCTTTCTGTCAGTAACATAGTTTTGTATAATATTGTTGAAAGCGTGAACTTTGTCAATGGGGGACTCCACCTTCCTAACAATATCACCCGAGGAAACAGATTCTTTGAAAGAAAACTCATTTGCATGAACATTCAGAACATTTAAACCCGCTGCTCAAGAAACAAAAAAAGAGAAGTAAAAGAAAATGTTAATAAAGAAAATGTAAAGAGTGTTATATCAGTCTTAGAAAGCAATAGTCATTGATAAAATACTAATTTCAAAAGAAGATCCTTCAACATGCACCTGATTTTCAAGGAAAAAGAAAATGGCAATGAACCAGATGAACTAAGAAAGCAAATAATTAATAAAGATGAAAAGAACCAGAAAGTCAAATTAGTAAAGCAGACACAGTCAGCTGCAACAGAAAAGAAGATGATTCTGATTAACTATTGCATCATCAGCCTAAACTTATAAAGGAAGAAAAGCATTCTGCTGGTCCTTTGACCAAACAACTAGCAAGGAAATGGAACATGGACATAATAGAAAATGCAATTGAAGCCAACAAATGAATAGCCACCCCAGATTTTTTACCTTGGGGATCAAATTTCACAAAGCCTGATATTAACAAGTCAGCAAGTCTTTAACCAAAGAAAGAAGTCAGTAATTAGTTGCTCTAATGAATGTGTAAATATGTTTTTGTGGTAAGTACATATAAACAGAGCCACTATCAGATCCTACTTTTCACACAAAACAAAATTTTCCAAGCTTGATATCTTTTTCTTTTGATAAGAGGAAATTTGTACTCAAAGCTCGACATTAACCACCAGTCTCTTCCAAGCTTTATGGATGCCAAATATCAAATTGAGATAGGACACAGTCCAATTCATACAGTGTTCAATATCTTATCATAAAAGTGTACCAGTTATGCCAAGGGGGGCAAACAACCACAACTTATGAGGATTTAGATTTCTAGCAACTAAAAATGTTTATAATCTAACAATTTCCTATGATTCATTCTGCTAATTTCACTTTCAACCATCATTACCATCAGAATTCTATTGATTCTCGCTGAGCCAAGATGCAAAGAAAAATAAACTGGCTTCATTTTGAGGACAGGAGAGAATTGAGTGAAAATTATTGAAAACTTCCTGTTATAATCCATTCTTTTTTTCTCCTTGCAAGCATCACGTCTATAGGTTTGGACTTTATGCTTTTCGAGCAACTACTGGTGTAAATAAAAAATTGAAGCTGATAGTAGAATGAAAATGAAGTACAAAATTGAATATAGTTAGGAAAATAAACAGTTTTTTAAAGATTATCGTGGTAATAGGGCAATCTCAGCTTCTGGTGACTGCAGGTAAAACAATCTCTCATGTCAGGCCAATGTTTATTGTGGGAAATGCCAGAGGAGGTAGATCTTGTAACAGATTCTGACAATGGATGAACGTAGAAAAATATCCTTTTAATGCATTTTTAACTTGCAACATATTTAGGCTAAACTTTGACCACATAGAATTGGAAAGATAGTCAACTTATTTTACTTTGATACTTGTATATATAGCAGAAACAGTTTAATGCAGCAAGAAGAGAGAAAGACAAGGAGAAGGAGAATGTGCATCTTGAACAACATAAATTAGAAGTATCATATTAAAATACCCTTCTAATGCTTTAACATGGGCATGTTAAGGCTCTCTTTCCATGTAAAAGAGGAAAGATCGCCAACTTATTTCAGTTAGATTTCAGCTTGAAGTTAAAACACAAAGCACAACAGGTTTTAAGTAGTGAGAAAGAAGATAGACATGTGGAAGGAGAAGATGTTTCTGTGGCAACATAAGTTTAGAGAACGGGCTTTTGCAAAGACAGACAAACAAAAGACCAAAAACAAAGAACAATCTCAGAAAATGATAAATTCCCACATGGGAGTCTAAAGTAAAATCTTGTGCTAAAAACAAAAGAGGTTGGTTATTTTTTTTTTACACTAAATCATTATAACTGTTTTGAACTACTAATGAACAAGCATCAATGTATGAACATCAGAAGGATAAAACTGTCAAAAAAAATTAGGACAACTAAAGTCATAAGGGTCTTTCAACAGGGATGAGTAAGGTTCAAAAACAAAAGCAAGTTAAACAACAATAATACTAATATATCAAATTAATGTGTCATTTTATAAGTTATGACAAATGCATTCCACAATTCTATATGGATGGAGCATACCTGAAGAAAAAGATGCTCTGATGAGATCACCACACCAACAGTAAGAAAGTACATGGACATTTGCATTCAAATTTTCATTCTTTACAACATTCAGCAAGAAAGTAGTACAACCATCTTGAAGAATCAGGCGTTCACCAGCTCGTTTAATGTCTTCAAGATTTATACCCCTGAGTACTCCAGACTCAATCACTCTAGAATTTGCCCTCTTCTCAAAGTTAGAGAGTTGCTCAATTGCTTTACGCAAAGCATCATAGTCGAATTCCTCCACTGAAAAACCCAGAAAATCAGTCAAACATACCAAAGCCAGTAACTTCAACGAAATGCTTCTACAAACACTTTCCAATTATAAACAATAATGCCATTCAAGATACCTTTCTGAGAGGGCATTATGCTTTCAATGCACTGTTCGTACTCTTCTGTGTACTGTTTCGAAAGAAGACCCCACGTGTTCCTCAGGTCAGCAGATGACATCCGACCAAGTTGATTTTCAGGTTGATTTTGGTCAGATTTCGGGGCAGTCAATATTGCGATCTCGGCTAAAATGGCAGACGAATCAACAACAGTGCAAGTCAAATCAAAATCAGAAAATATATAAAGATGATCTTCTGCAGGATTGTGTTCTTTAATCAGAGGAACTACAGTGGGCTGAGCAAGTGGCTGAGCATAGAAGAAGTCTATTTCAAGTTTCATGGCTTGGTGATAGAGCTTTTCTATGATGTCTAGCTCTTCGCCTGTCAAAGAGACACTAAGTTTATCGAGCAAGTCTTCGGTTTGCAGAGCTGATGCCTAAATTGAAAGAATACAATAGTTGAGCTGACAGAGTAAAAAGGCCATTTATGTAATGAATTTTTCTCAAAAGACTGTAATTAGCAAAATACAGTCAGCTTGACCACTAAAGCAAAATGAGATTGCTACTCAAATAAAGACTGTACCTGAAAATTTTCAGAGGAATAATTGTTAATCCACTTCTTGTAAGGATGAACTTCATTAGGATTTAGGAGGACCTCAAATTCCTTACCAAGGAAAGCATAGAGCCTCATACAAGGTGACATGGCACCCAATGTGTAAGCTGCAACTTTTGTTTTCTCAAATGGAGTTGCAAGTTTTCCAGGACCCTTTACACCTTCAACTTTCCCAGAGGCTGTTGCCAACAAAAACTCTGTATACTTTACTGTTGCAGAGTTGATAGTTTCTTTGGCGAGGTCTGCGCCCCACTCCTGCATGACTCAAACATTCACTCCATGAGAAATACTCTGCTACATGTTAGGAGTGGAATTTATTTCATATAAATCATTACATCCAGAGTATACAAAGCTACATTGTGATCTACATATCATTTGGGAGACAAATCCCATTTTTGTAGAGAAAATCCAGTCTTCTTATATATACACACACCAAAAAAAAAAAAAAAAAAAGTGGGTGGGGAAGGCTCCAAATGGGTCAGGTAAAATGACACTTAAATAAGATTGCCCATTTCTTTTCAAGTAAACAATCAAAAATAGATTGCCCATTTCTTTTCACGTAAACTATCAAAAATAGAAACATCCAAAAACTATATCTCATATGTCTAAAACCAAAAAAAGAAGCAATCCAATAAAACCAACATCCTGTGCTCTGATCACGATTTAAGAATCTGCAATCAACATGCAAATGACATCACTCTCTAAGAAGACAGTGAATATTATAACTATTTATCAAAGCTGACTTAATTTAGTTAAAATTCCAATATTTACAAGGCCAAAGACAGAAATATAATCTTTCAAGATTCAACTCTATTGGTCACTGAAATTTTATGCAACTAAATTTTATATTACCTGTACAAATGAATTATGCATTTTCAACTCCTCCAGAACACTCTTCCTCAACTCAGAGATTGACAGCTTTGCATCATCATCATCTGCACACTCTTCTGCCTTTGCATACCTAATATTCAAACCAAAACCCAGAAATTGTAAAACTCGCTAAATGGCAACCAAAATCCTTAATTCTAAATAAAACTGGAAGACAGAAACAAATATATTTTCCTACTACTTACATTGCATGTTGATATAAACTTGAGAAACCGAAACTCATCGAAAAATAAATCAACTAAGTGGATTATTCCCCATGAAATTTTAGTCTAGCCTTCATAAATCCCAAGTAATGAAAAGAAAAAAAAAACAATCTTTTTCCTCTTACCCACTTTCTTCAGCATCAAGTAGTGCTTTATAAATATATATGATTACAATGGGAACAAAATCCTAAAATAAGTCACGTAAAAGGTAGAAGCAAGATATCTTTTCCCGTTACATAAAGTTATATTTGGAGTCAACAACATTTCATTTTCCCATCCCAATGATAATTTATTAAATACTAAGGCACGCACCCTCCAGAGCAAAATCTCAAGAACCATTTCACAATATTGTTTTCCTATCATTTTACTAAAATTTTATTAAAACCCCACAGACATTCAAGAGCAAACTTCTTTGTGGAACCCTTTAGGCTGGACAGCTACTCTCTCATAAACTTATTTCCCTCAAAATATGTATATTTCACTTCCAAGCCAAAAAGAGAGGAAAATGAAAAGAAAAAGAGAAAACTCAACTAAATGTGAGCTAATTGTTGTTTTACTTAAGCATGCAAACTATAAGAATTTCACAAACTCAACTCATTTAATTTCAAACAAGTCCATAAACACTCTATTGTTTCATCAAGGATTTCTTTATATCAAAATCAGTAAGTGCTATACAATAAATATCTAACATTGTCAATCTTTCTTTTATTTTCTGTTCTTCTTTAACAGGGAACAGAACAAAAAAATTCTTAATCATCTATGCATTTACCACATTCTATCAGCTACACGGTCTCAATCTTATATTCTTAAGAGTTCGCTTGTTTTAACCTGGCAGTAAAAAAATCTAACATATTTCCGTTGGTTGTTATTTTCCTACATTCCCTCGGCTATCAAAACATCCCGGATAACAAAAATTCAGCAAGCGCAATTTTATTTCTTCTACTAGAATTTACAACTCCCAAATAGACAATCTAAATCGCAAATTCTAAAATTTTCTCCCACATTTCTCAGCAACCAAACAAGCCTACACCAGACCAAAAAAAGAGATATTCCAAGAACCCACTTACGCTTGAGCGAAGGCTTTGAGAAAATGAACATCTTGCGCGATGTAATGCCTAAAAGTATCAAGCTTTAGACTCCCAGAAGCCAAACAGACGGTAAACGGAGTGTACAAAGCAAAGACAGATTCTCGCCTTAGCTTGATCCAGAACCTTCTCGCGAATCCCTCCTCCTCGGTGCTGGGCGATTTTGGAGGAATCGCCGCCATCGACAGCAACGATCTTTGAGTTATCAAAGAAGGCGAGATGAGTGAGACGGATAGAAGTGAGTTGAAACTCCCGAGTCGGAGGGAGTTAGAGGAACAGAAAAGATTGGACAGCAATGGGGTTTTGATTGGGTTTGTGAAAAGAAAGCGCATCAAGAAAGAGAAAGAAGAAGAGAGACGGGAATGGGAATATGGGAAGGTGGTGCTGTGTTGAGCGTACGTGAGTTAGAAGAAATATATATATATATATATATATTTTTTTTTGTTTCTTCGAATGGGCTTTTGTTATTATTTTTGGGCTTCGATCATTGGGCCTAACCTTTTAGGCCCGACATCTTTATCCGAATGTTATTTTGTTTCCTCCAAATGTTATTTTGTCCCCCATATTTATCTTAAAACTAGACCTCACTTTCACTACAAATTATCCAAAATCCCAATAATAAAAAGGTTTATTGATATTTGATAGAATATTCAAATTAATAATGTCACCTCAATCGACACGACATTTATCAATAATTAAATAATTATCATGTATTATTTTGTATTAAATTTATTATTTTATAATTCATGTGATATTATTGATAGCGACATTTCAAAATTCACATAAATTATGATACAAAATTTATATTTCTAGTTTGTATATATTGCATTATTCTTCTGAATATTAAAATTATAATGCCAAACATTAAGATTAATAACGTAAAATGTTAGATTAGTAACATAATGAATAATAAAACAGAAAATTGAGAGTCAATATAAAGAACTTGCATTTTGTTTCAGCATTGAACTTCATCCGAGAAAAAAGAAACTTTCCATAGCTATCCTATATTACAAGCAAGAGAGAGCAAAATGATTTCTGAGTAAGAGACGACACATCATCAAACTAGCAATTTGTCCACAGACCAAAAGAAGAGAAAAATAGAATCAGCAGAGACTTGGAGCGATGATGATCATCTATCGGCAACATAGACAATTCCCTGCCAGGATCAATTCTAACAAAGCACATCCGATAAATACTGCTCAATTAGCACAGATATTACTTCCATGGTCGTTGATGTCTCTGCTATGTTTGTTGATATCTTTGGAGCGTGAGAAAATGCTGAACTGAATTCATAGAACCAGTTTTCATTCCCAAATTTACATCAGTAACCTGTTTTGCTCAAGAAAGTCCAGTGTACATTGGCAAAATAATCAATCCTCAAATGGGAGATTCATCATCGTATCAAGGTTTAATAAATTCGTAGAATATTGAAAACTATGCACAAACATAACTAGATGGGCATGTAATCTAGCCACTCAATAAAGTCAAATTAGTCCCATGATAAAAGCAATATAGGTACAGCACTGTTTGGTATTTGGTAATGAAGAAAAAATCAGATTGTACATAAACATTGCAATCTTATACTGTAATCTGTATGACTATAAAACAATAGCTGATTCATGAAACCCTTGGTATTCAAGAACACCCACAAATGCACTTCCATGCTGGTATGTCAATATGCATTGTTTTATTTATATCTATGTACACACAGAGACATAGACATGTGAAAACACATTAAGCATACTAACATATACATAATTCACAGAGCTTTGAAGGTCATAACCATATTGACATAAACATAAATAAACAAAAGCAATCCCTCATCAAATTCCCACTTCCTTCATAATGGAAGAGTTCTTTCTATTGGCACAAGCTTCTTCAATGAGCGACTTATCAATGGCATCGAAATCATCTTCACCAGTAGGACATGCCAGAATATTGCCCACGGATCCTAAGCAACAATGACAATATAGTAAACATCTAAAATGGATATGAAATATCAGCATATCAGCCGGAGGCTCTTAACCTTTCTTAAAAGCTTCCTAGATGCAAGAGAATCTTGTAGGCTCGTAACTACTGCACCAACAATTTAATATGGGATCCTATATGAAGCAGTTATTGTCTTGCCATTGCATCCCAAATCTCTTGCCCAATTATGTGAACTTTTATATGGAGCTCTAAATTGGATAATAGTTCCTTAGCAACTCTGAGCTTTATGATAATGTAAGTGAAGCTTTGTCAATATCTTGAACGAACACAACTCTGCACTGCACCAACACCTAATTAGCACTTAATTAATCGATAAATAGCCAGGGATTTCAGAACCCACTCAGCAGCAGTGAATAATGTTTAAGCCAGAATGCCTACATTTCTGAAAGCATGAATGCAATTATGTCACCATGCTTCCCCAATCCAACTATTAGCAAATATTACGGTAAATTCATTTTCTTTTTAGGAAATCTAAGCAACTAAACACAGACTGAATTGCCAAAATCTAGCTATAAACAGTTAATAGATATCAGTATTAACAAGAAGGTCAAACGAAGATTGTGTTTAAATAGTTTTTGTTTGTTTACCTTAATTAAAGTTGAAAACCCAATAACCCATCTCCTTCATCAACTTCCCGATCATATTCAGACCACAAATCCCCAGTTTGGCAGGAAAATCACTGGCGTCATGTCGTGGACGAAGTCCTCAATAATGTTGAATCTGAAACGGATTATAATGTGGGTTCCGCACTGGAGCGGTCGTCAGAGTCGGAACTGGTATAGCAACGGAGAATCCAGAGATTGTTAACGCTGTTAGGGCTCCGTTAAAATATTAAAAACAACTCCGTGACATTAAATAATAATAAAAACAACAACAATAATTGTTATTAAAAGAATTTTAAATTTCCGGTGCAACAAAGTTATTACCGTTGGGCCCCTTGGCGCCAAAATCTTTATTCCAATGTTCCGCATCTCCAAACCGCCAAAAGATAATCAGTATTTGATTTTGGAAGGTAATTTGAAGTAATCCAAGTTATTTCAGGACAAGAAAACAGAATTCAAACTAACTAGATTTCCTAATAATCTTAGTCATTCGATTTCGGAAACCCACTTTACTTGGAACTGGGATTAATCTAGTTTCCCGTGACCAAAATCCTTGAATCAAAGGCTCTCCAGAACGCGTTTAGAATTAGGAAGCAAATTTAAAGTACCCCTAATCCTCTTAGAACACGCATTATCTGAAACCCACTGTCTTCAGGACTAGGATTAACGTTCTTGTATAAATAGTCACACAATCTTGGACTACTTCATTCATTCACAATCCTTAGCTTACTTAAATTTCAGTTTGATTTCATCTTTGTTCTTCGTCTCTGGGTTTCTTGATAATCTTTCACTGATAGTGATGGCGAGTCTGAGAAAGGGAAGGATGTTGATTTCCGATGATGTTGATGATGATGGGTCTTTTGAGATCATGGTGAGAGAGGCAGAAAAAGCTGCGGATGGTAATGAAGCCTTGAAACTGAGACTGTTAACTGAGAGGATCGTCGGAGAGTTTGTTAACAGGCAAATTGAACGAGCATCACTCTTGATCAAGAGTCAAGAAGCGGTGGTGATGCCTAAGGAGCACTGCAAGCTGGGGTTTTATGTACCCACAAAAAGGAGGAGCGAGCCGTGCGGCAAGCTGCAGTTACCGACCGCTACTACTTCTACAAATAATGCTCCCCCAAAGTTACGGGCCACTGCTATTACAATCCTTAATCCTACGCCACAAGCTGAGAAAAGAAGGTTTGATCAAATTCAGACTCAAAACCACAACGCGGAAGAAGAACAAATTGTCAGACAGCCAGAGAATCAGAAAAAGAAGAGAAAGACTAACAAGCCAAAATTTGAAGAAATTCCTGACATGCCAGAAAGTTTCAAGACCAAGATTAAGGAGATGGGTGGTAAAGGTGTGATGCTGGTAATACAAAAAACTTTGGCTAAATGTGATTTAGACGGTGGACAGAATCGGTTCTCCATACCTCGTAAGCAGATTTTGAATATTTTTCTTTCTGGAGAGGAGGAGAAGACACTTGACAGCTCGGAGGGTATAGACGTTAGGCTGATTAATCCATGTCTGAACACTGTGACCGGGTTGACGTTGAAAAAGTGGTTAATGGGAAGCACTTTCAGTTATAATCTCATCACCACTTGGCATAAAGATGTTGTCAAGAAAGCAGAGAATGGTCTTCATGTTGGATTGATGGTACAACTCTATTCCTTCAGATTAGAGGACAATCAGTTATGTTTTGCTCTGGTTAAATTAGGTTAGATTGTAGGATTATTCAGAAGTTTCTCAAAGTTATTTGATAAAAGTATGATTTAAAGAGTCAGATTAATACTGTTGTAATTTGAATTCATAAATCGATTCTTAAGCAACATTATTTTTTCTGTTATGTAACCAACATACTCTTTCTTACTAGCATTTATATAAAACATGTTCTGTGCAATCATTCACTCAATCTCATTTCAAGTACCATATTCATAGACATATTCATTCATGTAGCCATTTAATAGTAGAACAACCCATGTTTGCAACAAATTTGACCTCCATTTCCGCAACTGTGAAGAATGTGTAGCACAGGCTTGTATGAAATGGAGAACTCAACCAAGTAACCTCAAGTTGTTTCTCTGGTTACACCTATAGCTGAGATATCCACCTGGAATGAAATTTTAAGAGAAAAGTGGGCAAAGGGAGGGTATTGTGGCTCGATGCAGGATATACATCTGGAAGATCTTATGTGATTTAAGTACTCCTTTATTGTTTTTGTGTTCTAATAGATCTTATCAGTGATTCCCTCTGGAGCATTTCCTCCATTAATACATGTTGTATTTATGCCAAAATCTTGCAGTAAAGAAAAAAGAATGAAATTAAAGTTCCAAAATGTTATATATTAAATATTCAATCAATTTAAAGTGATAACAACTCTGGCTACTTCAGCCGTTCAAATAATATCTTACAAGTTTCTCTTAATTCATTCCTCTCCCAACTGTAAAAAGAATCAGGGTACATTATATTTCAATTTACTGTGCCAATCAAGCCTTTACTCCATTTCCTTCATCTAACACAATTCAGATGAAAAGCGACGTAGCAAGTGATCAACAGAAAACTCACTTCAACCCCAACCCTTTCGCGTGTTACAGCTGATACAGCAGGAGTTGAAAGCAATCCATTTTTTACCAATCCACTCAGGAAGCACTGCATTTCAAGCTGCCAGCTTGATTATAATCTGCAGAGTAGTAAAATGGTTATTAACAGATAAGCAAGTCAATCTCATTAGGCTTCATGCACTGAATGGACGCAAGGAGACGAATAAAGCAAAACCTCGGCACAGAAAGTAGTTAATTATACCAACATAGACCATAAGGCATAGATTTTGAATAAAAAAGGTGTCTCAGTAATCAGACGTCCTCCGCAAGCCCATGGCCACAATATCAAATTAACAAACAGTACTAATTACTCTTTCATATAGTGGTGGATTTAAATAATTTTAACGCAAGTAAAGAATATAATACACTAACTTATATGGGATGCTCTGCAAATTGGTGACATGAATAATTTTGAAGCTTATTTTTGTAATGATAGTGGTAACAAATATTACACCTCACTCTTTGGTAATAAATAATTTTCATGCTCTAAGCACAAAACACCTTAGTCATTAGATTTGCTTTAGCCTACAATTCCTTAAATATCCATCTTACAATTTGAAATACACAAACCTCATCTCTTAATACACCATAAAAGTACATATTACGACACAATTTAGAAATATATGGGGGGAAAAAACTTGGCACAATATAGTACAGCACCTGAACGGAATCCTTCGAGTAGTATCGGCCATCACCAGAAATTGCATTCGTCATACTGTCATATTACTGACAAGAAATATGTAAGGCTGAAGCACATCCCAAAAAAGTTCTTCAGTTTAATGTAAGGCTGAAATCACCTCTCACTTTTAACTTGTAACTCAAGGTTAAGTAACATTTCTGGAAGGAAGCATTGTAACACAATACTAAAATGACTCATTATGAAGTGAATTGTCGGTAATTATCCTATATTACAAACAGCGAGAGAATAGCAATTAACCCACTGACCCAAAAATGGCAAAACAGCAATCGTCGCAGCCCCGGTAATAATTCTGTCAACAAACATACACATTTCCCTGCATAGATCAGGATTAAGGGTGGATCAATGCACTGCCTGATCAATTCTAACAAAGCACTTCTGGTACATTCTGGTCAATTAACAAAGATTTTGACTCTGAGGTCAATGATCGCTCTGCCATATTTGTGATATGACACTTTTCCTTTTCCCCTGGGAGCAGGAGAACATCTAGCTCCTATGAATATCAAGAAAGCAGAATGGTGAAGTCTGTAAATCATAAATTTGATGAACTATATTCCCAAGAAACCGTTTGATCAAATCCATATACTTCAATTCAAATAAGTAACCTGTTCCTCCAGAGAGAGTCCCAAGTGCAAAGGCAAAATAATCAATCCTGAAATCACATATTCCACGTCATGCAGAGGTTTAATAAATTCGTAAAATATTGAAAACTATGCATAGAGATAACTAGATAAGCATGCAATCTAGCCATTCAATACAGCCAAAGGAGTCGCATGAGAAAAGCAACGCACTGTGAGGCACAGCACGATTTCCTTATCTCAACATAATAAAACCATCGTCGATTCACGGAAACCTTGGTATCTTAGAACACCCACAAATGTACTTCCGTGCTGGTATGTCAATATTTATATAGTTCTATTTACATCTGTGTATACTTTAGACACAAACATGTGAAAACACATTAAGCATATGAACATATACATAATGCACATAGCTTTGAAGGTCACAACCATTTTGACATAAGCACAAATAAACAGCAGTATTGCCACATAAAACTGACATCAGCTCTGTACCAACACCTAATTACCACTTAATTAATTAATTAATAATACTTAATAAGCGGCTAGGGATTCCAAAACTGACATCAGCTGCCATGTGTAATGCTTAAGAGACCATGTCCAGATTTCTGAAAGCATGAATGCATTATGTTACCATCATAAAAAATAAAAAAAAATAAAAACAACAACTATTCCCGAATTATTCATGCAAATTAATTTTCTTTCTAGAAAGTCTAAGCAACCAAACACATGCTGAATTACAAAAATCCAGCTACAAATATAATAGCTAACAGATACCAGTTTTAACAACCACAAGGACAAACAAGCATCAATCCTTCTTGTTTCGTTACCTAATTAAGTTCAATACCCATCTTCTTCATCAACTTCCCAATCAAAATTAGACCACCAAATCTCAGGCGTCATCATTGCCGCCGCTGAAGTCCTAAACAATGTTGAATCTGAAATGTGTGATAATGTGGGTTCGGCACAAGCGTGGTGAGCTGAGCCGGACCTGGTGGTAGAGCAATGGAGAATTCAGAGCTTCATAAAGCTGTTAGGCTTCCGTTAAAACCGAAAGGAATATTTAAAAAAAATAAAATAAAATAAAAAAAGCTGTGACAATTATTATTTAATAATATTATTATTAACTATAATTATAATTGTAATAAAAATAATATTTGCTATTAAATATAACAAATTAAGAATTTTAAATTTTAAATTTCTGGTGCAACAAAGTTATGACCGTTGGGCTCTTGGCGCCAAATTCTTTTTTTCAATGGCTACGTATCTCCAAACCGCCATAAGATAACCAGTAAGTTGATTTAGGAAGGTAATTTGAAGTAAACTCAAATTCTCTCAGGACAAGAAATCAGAATCCAAACTAACTAGATTTCCCAATAATCTTAGTAATTGGATTTCGGAAACCCACTTTACTTGGAACTGGGGTCAATCTAGTTTCTCCTGGCGCCAAAAACTCATGAATCAAAGGGATCCCAGAATGCATTTTAGAATTAGGAAGCAAATTTGAAGTAACCCAAATCCCCTTAGAAGAAGAATTATCTGAAACCCACTTCGTTCAGTACTAGGATTAATGTTCTTGTACAAATAAATAGTCACAATATCTGAGAGAGCACTACATATATTCCCAATCACAAGCTTACTTAAATTTCCGTTTAATTTCTTCTGTGTTCTTTGTCTCTGTTTTTTTTTTTTTTAATCTTCCACAGGTAGTGATGTGGAGTCCAAGAAAGGGAAGTGTGTTGATTTCTGATGATATTGATGATGGTGGATCTTTCGAGAGCATGGTGAGAGACGCAGAAAAAGCTGCGGATGGTAATGAAGCCTTGAAAATGGAATTGTTAACTGAGAGGATCGTCGGAGAGTTTGTTAACAGTCAAATTGAACGATCATCACTCTTGATCAAGAGTCAAGAAGCGGTGGCGATGCCTAAGGAGCACTGCGACCTGGGGTTTTATTTACCCACAAAAAGGAGGAGAGGGCCATGCAGCAATCTGCAGTTACTGGCCACTACTACTACTACACTTAATGCTCCGCCAAAGTTACCGGCCACTGCTACTACAATCCTTGATCCTTCGCCACAAGCTGAGAAGAGTCGGTTTGATCAAATTCAGACACAAAACCACAACAAGGAAGAAGAACAAATCATCAGAAAGCCAGAGAATCAGAAAAAGAAGAGAAAGACTAACGAGCCAAAATTTAAAGAAATTCCCGATATGCCGGAAAGTTTCAAGAATAAGATTAAGGAGATGGGGGGTACAGATGTGAAGCTAGTGATACAAAAAGATTTGACTGTTTGTGATCTAAACATTGGAAAAAATCGGTTCTCCATACCTAATAAGCAGATTTTGAATACTTTTCTTTCTGGAGAGGAAAATGAGACACTAGACAAATTCGTGGGTATAGACGTTAAACTGATTCAACCATGTGTGAAAACTGTGACGGTGGTGACGTTGAAAAAGTGGGTGATGGGAAGCACTTTCAGTTATAATCTTATCACCACTTGGCATAAAGATGTTGTCAAGAACGCAGAGAATGGTCTTAAAACTGGACATATGGTGCAACTCTATTCCTTCAGATTACAGAACAATGAGTTATGTTTTGCCTTAGTTAAATTAAATTAGAGAATGAGAATGGAACCGTGTAATCCTACCCAATGCCAAAATGTCCAAAAGCATTTTAATGATAAAAGCACTGTGATTTTCTACATTACAGTTTCAGAATTGAAATATGTGGCTTGTTATATTTGCATATATTCAGTTTTGATTTAAAGAGTCAGGTTATTATCAATCATTATTATGATTTGCATATGTAATGAATAAAATAGTGAATTATGAAAGATTGAAGCACGTCCCAAAAAAGTTGTTCAGTTTTATGCAATGCTAAAAGTAAAGTGGTTAAGCAAGAGATATGGAGGGGAACAGTTTTGCACACTCCTTCAGCCTTGGACTTGGCCCGGAATTTCAACACAATCATGCCATCATATTGGGCTAAGCTCTAAAAGGTAGTACGATCCATATTGTTTTATTAAAGACATGCTTAATCATAATCGCAAAGGGTTGGTCAAAAGGCAGTGAGAAAGGAGTGTGCAGTATAAGTTCACCATTTAGAATTAAGATTCACTGTGTTCAGAACTTGCTTAATTGTTAAATAGTGTGCTTTTATCTATTTAGGAGTATTAACATTATAATACAATTATGTGCCCATCGGTACTTCTTTTGCAGTAAATTAACTTTTGCTGCTGTCATTGCTTTGAATTTACTTCATTTAATATATACAAGTTTTATATTCACTAGATATGACAATTAACATAAACCATTGACAATGTGCAAAAATAATTGAATGAAAGGTAGAAATTAGGTACCAAACTAGTGAAATCATTTCTCAGTTTTGAACTTAAGGTTACACAAAACATTTCTGAAATGGTAACAATGTAACCGGCTGCCAAAAGGGCCCTGCTAAGTTTGCTTTTGCCAAAAGCATTTTTAATATGCAAATCTTGAGATTCAAGCATTCATTTGTCGCTTCTTTTAACATCATTTTGACTGTTTAAATCTGCTTTTTCTATTTATAGTTTCAGAATTTAAATACTGTAACTATCACTTTGTTGTATGTTCTGTGTTACAGCCGATTGTACCATAAGCTTTTTTTCAAGCAGGACACAACAGCTAATGATTTCCACATAGTACATGGCATGGCAACATCCAAAGTCAAATTTTCACTACAAGCAATCTTCTGTAAAAGCAGCTTTTACTCTTAAAACAATTCACATATAAAACTTATTGCAAAAGTACACGTGTTCTGGAAATTCTTCTTCTGATCCATTAAACGGCTAGCATCCTTTCCTGATCTGAGTTTGTATGAATCAGATAAATGCTCACGATCTAACGATAAAGCATGTCCATGTTATGGTATCCTGAATCTACCATCTCTAAGAATACCAATACTGAGGACACTATGTGGACACATTACAGAAGTTCTAAAACTTGATGCACTCATGCATTAGTCATACAACAATGCCAATAAGAGATGTTTCAAAATTTCTGTCAGAAACCTTCCAGATACAACGGCTGATTACTTGCATTTCCGTGCCTGTCATTAAACAAGGCCTTTATCTAAACTAAGCTATCCGTAAACTCAAAATGTTATGCTTATCCTACACCAGGAAAGATGGTTTTCGTCAGCGGAGTCAGTTAAATCACTTGGTAGTGTCTATTTTCTTAAACACTATTTCTGACTGACTTTCTGACTACCATGAAATACCATACCTAATATTTTCCACAACTTAGAATCTTTTTCTAGTCAAAACAGTTCATAGTGTTCAACGCATTCATATTGCTGTAAACATCACAGCAACTCAAGTAAATTTCAGTCACAACAATGTTCTCAAGTTCACAGAATTGCAATTCAAACACTTGTTCTTTGACTTTCTTCAGTTTTGTACATACATTCAATATTATCCCAGAGAATGTACACAACAGAGATACCTTATGAAATAGTCAATTTCATATGTAGTGATCACAATTACACAACATACAAAATACTAATCAGGCTCTCCAGTACTTCGCAACATTAACATGAAACTTTTCCATGTAGAATAATTGAAAGCAAATCAAAATACAACTTGAAGTTACCACAAGACTACTCCTTTTCATGAAATTTGGATAGGAAGGGCAGGGAAAAGAATTAAGGATAAAGAATCTCGTCACATACAAGAAGCTCCCTATACGGGGAATCACATTAAAATGAAAAGGAAAACAAAAAAAAAGTGAAAACCCTCAAAAGAAAACTAAAAAAAATACAATCCTTTTCATTTTAACCTACTCTGAAAATCAGACGCAAAAACAAGGCAAACACAATAAAGTGCAAGATAGTATCCAATATACCTGCCCGCTAGTCAGGCCATAAGTGATTTCTTCCTCTACTTCTGGTTACTTACTAGCAGGCTTCTTCTTGAGTAAGCTTCCAAACTTTCTGATGAACGGTTTCTTCTTCTTCTGCAGTTGCTGTTTTGATGGTGAGCTTCCGCCATCATCATTGTTTTCTGTCAAAGATACCCCATTTATCTGATCAAAGGTTTCACTGCCCTCCGCCTTTGAGTTTGCTTCCTCCTCAAAGGATTCCTGCTCTGGTTCTCTGTCTGGTGAAAACTCCTTTTCAATCTTGCAGCTCTCCCACATCTTGAATTCAACTTCTACTGAATCATCTTCTTTCTCTTTGCTTTCACCTTCCTTCAGCTTTCCATTGACATTCTCAATTTTGGCAGGAGCGATTTCAACAGCCTCATCATTTAAGCCATTATTCTCTTCTCTGGAATTTTCCATCTTCGGTTCCTTGCTTTGGTCCATTTTAGGTTTCTCTTCTCTTGCATGTCCATTCTCTTCAGAGAATTCAACCACCTTTGGAAGCAGATCATAGTCTTTTTCACTGTCTGTAAGCTCACCATTTTCCTCTGTTTGCTTTTTGGCCATAGCTTCTTCGAGCAACTTAGACAACTCCTCAACCTTCTTAACAGAAGCAGCTTCTCTTGCTAGGAGCTCCTCATTTTCTTGAATGACACTCTGTAACTCAGTTTCTTTGTCCAACAAACTCTCCTTCAGTTTCATGCTCTCGACCTTCGTCTGCCCAAGAGTTTCCTGCAGATAAATTACCTCAGCTTCAACCTCCTTTAGGCTATCCTTCAGCTGAGCTTCTTCCTCTTTTGCGGCACAAGCATCTTCCTCAGTTTGTTTGAGCAGATTAACCAGCCTATTTATTTCTTTATCCAGTGAAGAGTTTTCTTCTTCTGATTTCTTTACACAATCCATCAAATGAAGGTCCTTTAGCTCCCACTCAGCCTTGGATTTTTGAAAATCATCCTTGGATTCTTGAATGGTATTTATAAGAATATCAATTTCATGTTTTGCATCATCAAGCATGCTTTTATACTTCTCATTTGTTGCTTTCATCACCAACTTTAAATCTTCTATTTGGGCCTCATAACTTTCATGCTCAGTTTGACTAGATAACAGCTTTTCTTTTGCTTCCCTAGCTTCAACAGAGACTTCATGTAAGGCAGAAGCTAAGCTTTCCATTGCCTTCTTGCTCTTCTCCTCTTCATCCCTGGAATTTTCCAATTCATTTATAAGTTTGTTTTTCTCTTCTAATAGGTTTTGAACACTAGAAGCTGCGAGTTTCTCATTGTTCAAAGCCTGGGCTTTTTCCTCCTTCACAGTCTCCAGCTCTGACTTCAAAGATTCAACAGTTTTAGCCATTTCAGAAGTTTCGTTCTTAGCCATATTAATTCGACGCTCTGATTCCTCAGTATCCCCTCTCTGTCTTCCAATTGTCATTTCCAACAATCCAACTTTCTCTTTAAGAGCAGCAATTTCAGATTCTGCATCATGCAATTTATCGTTGTTTCCCTCCAGTTGTCTCATGACTGAGTCCAAAGACTTTGATGCAGATCTCTTCAACTTATTTGCTTCCTCAGCCTGCATTTCTAATTCCTCAACCCTGATTTTCCACTCTTCCACTAAATTACGAGCATAAGATTCAGCCATCTTTGCAGCCTCTAGCTCAACATTAAGCTGTTCAATAGAAGCCTCTCTGTCCATAAGCTTTTGCTCAAAAGTTTTAGATTTCTCAAGTTCCAGCTTTAAAGAATCTATCTCATCCTCAAGCTTCAACACCAGCTCCTTATTCTCGATGGCCTCTGACACACGCCTAGAATCAAGCAAGGCTTTCAATTGGGTCAATTCAGATGAGAGAATCTCCACCTTTTCAGCATGAATCTCAGCAATCTTTGTGGCATCATCAGCATGGCTCAATGCCTGGTTCTTTGCATCAGTAGTCATTGCAAGTTCTTGCTTTATCCTCTGGAGCTCTTGTGTAGCAGAGAGAAGAGCAGAAACATCCAAAGCATGTTGGTTCCTCACAACTTCAATCTCTTTCAGCCATTCCTCTTCCTTTTTCCGGGCTGCCTCAATTCCTGCCTGCTCCAGTTCAACAGCCCGGAACTTCTCAATTTCAGAACTCTCCTCAGCACGTTTTTGAGCCATCACAGCCTCTCTCAGTTTCTCACTTGCCTCTTCAGCAACTCTCTGCGCTTCGTTCAGTTCATCAATTGCTTGCGCCTTCTCGTTCTCAATCAGTTCCATCTGTTCTTTTGCTTTCTTAAGATCCTCCTGAACAAGATTCAATTGAGCCTGCAATTCGGACCCCTTTGCAACCCGTGATTGGGGTTTCTGAAAATCAAAATCAAATAACAATGAAGATCAATGTTTGCAATAGTTTCACAATAAGGACAGCTTGGTTCTAGCACAACAGCATGTTCAAGTCTTGAGAGCAGCCACTTCATGCTAAAATATAGATTTTTATTGCCCAGCATTTTCCAAATTGTGGACCATATCTGTTCAAGGCAATGTATCCAAAATACTTTGGTCTTTTGGTTGTAAAGTTTATGGGAAGTTCAAAAATACATTTTTCGAAACAGAACCAAACATGCACCTGACAAGCATTAAAACTTCATGGTCAATTACTAAAACTTACTTCAGGTGTGGTAGCAGCCTTTGCTGGAGGAGTAGTAGCAACCTTAGGTGATCGACGATCAATGGAAGGCTTCGAGTTAACTGTTCGCGGGGATCGATCAACAGAAAGCCGAGCATTTTGGGGAGAATGTGAATCAGGTTCTGGCTTAGTCACTCCCCTACCAAGTTTACTCACTCTAGGAGTAGCTGGTGAAGGTTTGCTAGGAGTTTCAGATAAACCAGATCTGCTCAAGTTCAAAGTATTTTCATTATATTACCAAATCATAACCACATATATGTAACCATAACTCTTGCCAAAATTGAAAACACATTACACACAGTATCAAAATAAATATGAATCTGTGTCAAATATAGAAACTTTGGATACAATTTTACCATCAGAAGTTCACTACCAGATCAAAGTAATTTAACACACATCTCGTACACAGAAATATTATAATTGGTTCAATAACAGATCCAAGCCATTAAGGAAAAATTCAAAAAAGAGAGAGAGAGAGAGAGAGAGAGAGAAACTAATAAATTAAGATCAGGATTAAAAATTAAGCAAATTAAGTGAAACCCACATTAAAAAAAAAAAACAAAACAAAACAAAATAAGAACCAAAACTTTTAATCGAAATTCGTCTTCATAGTTATGATAATAGAGTAACAAAGTGAGAAACAAAAATTTACACTTTAAATCAAATAAAACAGAAGCAAAGTTAAAACTTTTGACCAGAAAAAGAAAAAGGGAAAAACATAACTTGCAGATCCTTAGCAAATTAAGAACAATATATTTTCTTTTGAAAATAGAGAAAAATAGACCACAAATTTAAATAACCCAGATAAAAAGATCAAAAAAGAAAGTCAGATCTAGAGACAGATGGTGATTTCAACATCACATGAAGTAGAGAGAAAGTTTACTTACTTGGATTTGGTTGACATGGCTATGGCGGAGATGGGAAGTAGATACAGATACTGATGTTGAAGCAGATAAAGATGAAAGAGAAGACCTGGAAAATGTGTTAAATGAGAGCAGCTAAAATGCTGACATTTTTATTAAGAGAATAAGAGGATATAATGCAAATGTGATGGGAGTTGAAAGTTAACAGTTTTGTTTCACAGATCATGAGATGATGATAAGGATAAAATTCTGTTTTTCTGCAACAACAACGGCAAACACAAGAAAACCAACAACAATAGCAAAGTTGAAGGGAGTTGCAGAGAGCAAAAGAAGAATTTACAGCCGAGAAAGAAATCCAAATAATTTGGGTTGGTGTTTGTGTGTCTAGAGTGGCTGGCCACATACACAAAACAACACAACACTACACAACACACCAAGTTGTAGTAGTTACTGTACTCTCCTTTTCTGTGTAAACGAGAGTGTTTTCTTTTTTTAAAGTTCAAGAATACCCCTCAGAATGTACAGTCATTTCTGATCTGTTGTTCTATCAAAGGGAAGGGAATTGGTAAAACCATTTCAGAGAGCAGTGACTTTCTGCTTTTCAGGAAAAAAGTTGATCATGTGTTTTATTAAAACAGTTTTTCTATGTCAAAATTAAAATCTGCCCTCTCTCTCCATTTGAATTTCTTTCTGAGTATTAATTTAATACGTGAATTTGGTTTACATTCAATTTTTTTAATTCATACTTTCTGAGTATTAATTTATTCGTTTCAATAATTTTTACTTTTTTTATTTTAAATTTTTTAATTTATATTTTAAGTTTTACGTCGAGAATATATCTTTGTCAATGTTTTAAATTTTTTTTTTTTAATTTTCTAGACAAAAAAAAAAAGAGTATATTAAAACATCATAGTAATTATTATATTTAATAGCTTTAATAGTGGGCATGAATACTCCATTAATTTAGTCATGCTAAGTTGCACACCAAACTACATTAAATTGTATCAAAAGGGGACACTAAAATAATTTTGGTATGGACAAATTTTGAAAGAATAATGCTATACATATTTAAAGTTTGTATGTTAATTAAGGAGAAAAAGTTAATGTTATCAATAATCATTCAACATATAATATATATATATATATAAATGTGCATCAAAATTGATGGATAAAAGTGAAAAGGAGATATTGTTAAAGGAGTTTTCAAGTGTTGATCCAATTTAGGATCATCGTTGCGTATGACAAAAAACAAAAGACAAGAAATAGAATTTATTTATTTATTTAATGACTTTTAACCCACATTATTTCTTTTGTAAAAGTATACTCTTTTTTGATACCCTTTTTTCAATAATTAACAATAATTAAATCCCTATCTTGTTTGCAATATTTGAACATACTTTCATCTATAGCATTAGAAATTCTAGAATTTAACCAAAATTTACCATTTTTTTCTTAATTTAATTAAGAAAATTAAAATTTTTATTTATTGGATAAAAGTTTTAATACATCTTATAGTAATTTATAACATAGTTTCCTTCTTTTTTTTTTTTTTTTTGTAATTAATAGAAGGGTGTTAAGATACTAAATACTTCAATACAAAGTCCAAAATTGACCTTAATCCAATTTGTTATCCTCTTCAAGTCATAAATAGTGTTAGTTAGATAATGTGGGTGAACCACATTTGCTTTACATGGCGTAAGAAACACAATGCTCAATTTCAATTGGACATGAAAATTAACTAAACATTTTCTTTTTCTTTTTTGTATGGTGAGAAGGTGACTAGCAACCAATAAATTATAAATCTTGCTAAATGTTTCTTCTAATTGTGGCAATTTAGAATAACCATGATTAGCTTATTAGGTGGGATTTTACCCTAAATAGATTTTAATCAAAATTCAATGCTAATACTCGTATACATATATATATATATATATAATTGGTTCATGATTGCTTAATGGGATTTGGGTGCTCACAATCTTTATCTCTTGGAATAGTTGTATTTTGGATACTAACTGGATCTCATCATGAAATTTAGGTGGTTTTGGTACTTCAATACATTGATTGATCCTATTAATCTTCTAAAACTTTTTAATGTTTA
This sequence comes from Cedrela odorata, assembly GCA_035584115.1. Classification (NCBI taxonomy): domain Eukaryota; kingdom Viridiplantae; phylum Streptophyta; class Magnoliopsida; order Sapindales; family Meliaceae; genus Cedrela; species Cedrela odorata. The sequence goes on along the minus strand of JAXCLQ010000006.1, from coordinate 16,511,839 downwards.
CATCATAACTAAGTCAAGTATTATAACAATATTTTATACCGTTTTAAGAGATTTTATGAGATAAATTTTAATTAGTAAATATATAATTAAATTACTAATTGAATTTGACTCCATCAATTGAAGAAAAGAATTTTGAATTTTGGGCAAATTAGAAGGTAATGGAAATATATAATTGGACACAATTGTCTTCAATAAGTAATTTTAAATTAACTAATTAAAACCAAATTAACACGCCAAGTTTGATGTTTACTTTTGTTAATTAAGTTATCAATTTTACTATCCCTTAGACAAGTGAGAATGAAAGTGAACTGAAATGAGAGATAATAATCTCGTGTGTCACATTAACCCCCATGCGCATGGATTCTTTTCAAAATCATCCGTCTAATGCTGATCGTTCGTTGTGGGGTCTACAATTCTATTTTTCAGACTAGACAAGTTAGGTAGTGAAAAGGCTTAAACCTTGAGGGGGATAAGTGAAATTTGCCATCCTCTTCTTTCGTCTAATTTAATGCATTAATACCAACCTACAAACTAACTCACTTGCTCTTTTAGCAAAGCAAAATATCATATCCAGTTGCTTGAAAACAAGTGAAAATCTTGGAATTTGGCTGCTTCTTGCAAATTAAAACAACATTGAGTTGGTTAATTAAATCTTAATTACAAACATCCAATCCAACAATTATGCTAAATAAATAAATATATGCATATTAATGTGAAGTAGATGAGATGATACAGCTAACTAAGCTAACTGCAATAACATGCTACAAGCAATGCAAATGTCTACCACAGAAGCCATGTTTCAACTTTAATCTAATTATGCTTTTACCATTGCCAATAAAATCATTTCTCTTCCCTCATTCAAGTATCACATTTATTTTCTCATAAACAAATGAAGACAATAAAAATGTGAATTGAATTGAAACTAAGCCATTCAAATCATATAAAGGCAAATCCAATACAAGAATTACTAAAATTAATTTTAAGTACTAATAAAAGTTATTTAAGATAAATTGGGATCTGATAAAAAAAAAAAAAAAAAGGAGAGAAAATCCAAACAACTGTCATGCACATGGGTGGTTGGGATCAAAAACAGCTGAAAATTGCAGAGAAACAAAAGGTTATGAGAGAGGTGAAGCAAAGACAAGATGTACCACCAGCTTGATGTAGGAAACATTCCTGTTTTGCTTCCTTTTTTTCCCTTTGATTATTCCCTCTACCAGCCTCATCTTTCCAACAATTGAGAATTCAATTCATATCAACCCATGAAATTATAGACAGCAATCGAGAATTTAAGATATAAGTACCAGGTTTATAACTGGTAAAGATACGGAAGATATCCAACAACAGGAAATGAAGTGTGTCAATAGAGGAGACATGGGGATATCTACAAATTTAATATACAGTCAAGTTATAGGTGATGAAGAAGATAAATATTACATCAATCATCATCATAAGAGGCATGGAAACCGGTGATGCAACCAGAGGCATCAGGATCCTCAGCCCCGCAGCAGTTGTAGAACTTGGCAGCATATGGCAGATCATCTGGTCCCAATTCATAGTACCTTTAATGAATTAAAACCACAAAACATCAACTGATTAAAGTTCTGTCCATTCTCATGTGATGAAAAGCAAATATGAAAGGATTGTCTAGAATGCATTTATAAGGAAAACTATATTCCATAGACAAGGGAACATGGCAAGCAATGACATCACCTAATCAATTACAGATGAAAATTTCCAAATGTTGAATGCTTCTGCAATTATTTTTTTTTTCCTATAATTCAATCTTTACGACCAGCACTCACAAATAACAGGTACATAACCTGAAAATACATCTTCATTATAACAACACGCATGCAACCACCCACACGTCTTTTCATGGAATATTTGTAGTCTTTTCTCTCTCATACTCTGTTTTGTTTCTATTTTACCTTGAAACCAGATGCAAGCGAATCATGAACATCCATCGTGAATGTTTCTATGTTATTATACTCCCTCGGCAACATGCATTTTCACCAACTTGAACTCCAAACTCATTTCAAGAATTTCTATAATCAAGACATGGTCTAGACAATGAGAAATAGAAGAAAATGAACAACCTCTTCCCAGCAGCTATTATTGAAACTAGGACACTGAGAAGATCAAGCCAACAATCTGTAGACATCCATGGTATAGAATATATAACATGTACTACATTGAATTCTCAAAAGGTTCTTAAAACTTAAGTATAGTCATGCGATTCAATATAAAGAGAATCATTCCCACATAGTTCAATTTCTAACATGTATTATAGTCTCCCTAAACTTTTAGAAGAAATTAAAGCCGCACCGTTCAGTTCTTCAAAACGTCTTAAAACTATTACAATTGTATTTGTCCTGTCTCGCCATCTAGGCATCTCCCCCTCCCCTGGAAACAAACTAACCAAGAAAAAGAAAAGCAAGCAACATGCATGCCCGCGGATGCACACGAATCTACAATCTTAAATGGAGTCAAAAAATGTATTTTCTCTCCAAAGTAATAGGCCCATTAATAGTGCCTTGCAAGGATTCGAACCCAGAATCCAGCATTAGGATGGAATAGAAATCTAATAAAGAAAAAGAAAAAGAAATGAATAATGAAACTCTTGTAAAGCAGTTTTCTTCACTAACTGAAGGCTCAATCTGTCACAGCTTTCTTCACAAACTCCTGAAAACTTAACCAGAAGGCAGATGGCACAATTATTCAACAGCATCTATTCATTCCAAAAGTACATTAATATTTCTAAATCGTCTAATAACAACCAACCAAATGAACGAGAATTGGGGAGTGGACACAAATGAATCCCCATGAAATACTTAGTTTCATTAAACTCCCTTCAGCTGGCGTGATTTTTCTTTCTCAACAACATCCAACCAAAAATGCAGAAGACTCAAAAAGGTCCATGGAATTATCATAAAAAACCAATAGAAACACTCAATTTGAAGAAATGGGAATACGAAATGATCAGCAATAATGGGGTACCTTTTTTGGTCGTCGTGACGACGGCAAACGAAGAAGGAAGTATGAAAACGGCAAGAAGAAGAGCTGTTAGATGAAGCAGTATAGGTCTGCTTACACCTCTTGCAAACCTTCTCTTTCACTTTCTTAGTCTCCATGTCTCGCTTCCGTTTTTCTGTCTCCTGTGTGTATTAGTGTATGATTGAATCTGCTCCGTCCCTGCGCGTGGGTTGGTACTCTTTTCACAAAGTGGCCATGGATTTTTGAGTTTACGATATTTTAGAAACCCACAGACAGAGGTGTTCAGAATGGGGTTGAGTTTAGCAACATATAAGAGATTGGGATGTCTTTAGCAAAGTCGGTTCAGAATCCAGTACGTCTAATCCCTGAATTGGAATAGAATTTGCATCTATAATTTAATCAAATTCGTCAAAATTAATAATATATTAAATAAAAAAATATATTATTTTAATGTATAACTTAACTTATTAATTTCAAATCACTAAAAGAGTATATTTGAATTAATTTCGCAATTTCAAAAGAATAACAAGCCATCAAAAGCCCAACTTCGGACCCAATGAAGGCTCTGTCTTTTTGTATGATGGTCATCATCAATCTCAAGAATTATAGAAGAAACAAGTGAAGCTGCAACAAAGATAGATATTCTAACAGCAACATAGAAGAAAAAAACATGTACTTATGCTCAAGGTAGTAGTTTATTAATACAGACAGATTTTATTCCTCATCTCCAAATCCAAAAATAAATTAAATTCACAGTATTTCATGGCCAATATGACTGACCAAAGAAAGAGTCCTGTTTCATGTATTACTTGAAATGACCGATAAATAAAAGATATATCGACCCAAATTTGGTGCCACATATCATTACAAGTATTTCCATGGTAAATGATGCTGAAGAACCACACAACATTAAGCCTCATAGAAAGAGAATTCAGGCCTGCAAAAAGCTTGCGTACTTGGCGCCTAGGAAGAGCCTTTGAATACAGAGAAGGGCGTTTTTGGTAACCTCTGCATTCTCGTGGTTCATCAGTTTCATCGCCCGATCCTTGGCCTTGAGGTCTGTTACAATTACCCGCCCAGCTGGATGGTACTGGATAAACTGTGAGAGATCAAAGCAAGCAACGGCAAGAGCTCTTGGATCACTGGATGTATCCAAAATTGTTATGAGGACCCTTAAAATCTGAGATAGAAGGTCATGTCTTAGTGTTACAAAGTCTCATACAGAACGGGGAGGCAGATTCAGAAAAATTAAAGCAGAACAAAAAAATAAAAGAATAAAAACAATGTCCATAGCATAAGAAATACCTGGAAATCATTCTCTTCAAAGTTTGAAATATTATCACGCCAGAAGAAAGGATCTTTGTGCATGGGAGACCAGTCAAGATGGCCAAGGAGGACTTCTTGCTTATACTTATCGAAAGAACTCAATCTCTTAATATTATCTTTCAAACCTTCTTCCAATTGATTCAAAGCCTCCAATAAATCCTAAGAAAGATATTTAAAATATCATCAGGTTAAAGGGCAAACAAAATTCAGCAATGGAAGTAGAGTCTCATTTTTTTTTGTTGGTACTTTTGAGGACCGCTGCAATTGTAAAACTCGGCTTGTTTAAGTTCATGCTGAATATAACATCTTGTATATGAATTCAATGACAAGAATCTTATTTTTGTAATGGATACCAACATGTTATCAGACTAATACGGCACATTATCAGACTGTTCATAATTGAGGAAAAAGGGAGCAAGCCTTATTAAATAGAGTGCTTGAAACCCAAAGAAAAAAGATGGTAATATAAAGAACATAAGGAAATTGTCTGCCATTAGAGGTGGCATCAAACAAGGACAATAAGTTATCAAGATTCCATGGTTCCATATAAAAATGACCAGAAATTTCACCAAGGATTATTTTGATTGAAACTGTGCAACAAATAATGACTAGAACAGTCATTGAGGAGGAGAACAACATATGGTTCGTCCACATCAATACCAAAATCATAATTGTCTGGCTGACCCCAACTACGGGGTATGAAAAGTCCAGTGAGCATAACCCCTACCGGCCATAGGGTACCATTACAACTCTAATACACATATAATGAACAAAATTAAGAATATGTATTGTCATCACATAGGTAACTGAGTTTTCTAATGCACCATACTTAAAAAAAAGGGTCAAAGAGAAAAATTTAAGTCATAAATTCATTGAAAATGTACCAATCAACAGCAAACAGTTCCATCATCTCCCTTAAGCTAACTCAATATATTAACTAGATAATTATACAATCAGCCAGGAAAGAGAAAATAAACAGCCCACAACTTCTCTTACCTCATCACTCCACGCTTGTGCTTTCAAACTTTGAACAATTTGAGGCAGTCCAAGGTCTATCATCTGAGCAGCAAAAGTAACTTTTGGGAGCAAGTTCTTAAGAGTCAGGACAACCACCCTGACAACCTAGCAGAACATACCCATCTTTAATAACTAGTATATCGTTTTGAATAATAAAATAGTCCAATTCTTCCATAAGCCAAAACATATTATATATATAAACAGAACTACTCAATAATATTGACATGGATGTTATCTGTCTTGCACTGCAGTAGTCCTTGTATATAATCCTCTAAAGAACAATATGTAGGATATTTGTGAGAATGGAAAATGGAAAAAGCCGACAAAATACAAAACCACTACCTGCTCATCATGCAAATCTTCTTCTAAAATGTTGTCAAAAGCAAAACAAAGAAAAACTAAATGAACAGAAAATGAACATTAAATACCAAGAAAAAAGACCTCACCTTCTCCTTTGTGGAACTCTTTACAACATCTATTAGTCGTGGCAGGGTTCTGGTAGTTGCCAAATACTCAATTGCAGGCTCATAGTAAGATAAGAGCCACACACAAAGACATGTTTCATAAAGGAGCTGTTACAGTGAGAATAAAAAGTCAATTGTGGAAATTTTGTTGTCCAAGTAATGTTTGCTCACCGAAAGTGAAGCATGAGAACTTCATTTATCTGTTCTGAAAGTAATCGGTTCAGAACAAAAATGGTAAGTATGAACAAAATGCTCATCCAGCCTGGCACCTGCTAACTAGCAGGATTGGGTGGTGCCGACTTGTGTTCAAAATAAGTTACTAAATAGTAGCTACCTGGAATATGAAAAAGTTACCTGGATAGATTGTTGAGTTGATGCAGGAGAAATTAAAGGAGTCAACAATTTCACCCCATCTGCTTGAACAAAGGAAGATCTCACCACAGGTTCCTTCAGTAATGCTGCAAGGCAATTGACAGCAACAGGAATGCCACGACTAGGATGAGAAGGCTGCTTCAGCTGCACACAACTTATGGCATCAGGACTATGCTGTTCAATATAACACCTCAGAGAAATATATCAACTGATTCTGAAACTGTACTAAAAAAATTGGAAGATCCACTAAAAGGAAAATGCAACACTTCAAAGCACTCTTCACTAGAAAGTATATAAGTGAAACAACTTGCTGAAATTATCAAGAAAGAGAATAAGAAGAAAGATTAACAGTGTAAAAATCAAACCGAGGATCGGGATTTCATTCTAAATGAGCTCAAAAGAAGACAAAAATTCTGATCTATATTCATTGAAATTTAGAGCATTACATCAACATATATAAAATTCTTGTTCTACTATTCTTAGACTGAATGATTGCTGTTTAGTCCATCACTAGCCTGAAAATTAAGAATATGACCTAGCTACTAAACTTTAACAAAAAAAAAAAAAAAAAAATAGAAGCCTATTTATTTATGGATCCTAATAGTTCCAATAACGAGAGATGACTATATGGTTCCAAATAAGCAGTATATTGAATTTCAACCATATTTCCGAATTATTTCATCTGCTAAGTTTGCTTTCACTAAAAGTTTTCTTATCTGAATCACTAATGAATGAAGGCTTTCAATTTGCCAAGAGTTCCTTGACCAACAAAAACCTAGGTGCAAAATTTCCAGCCATAACATACGACTTAGGCACGAGTTGCATTTTAAAATACCTATATAATTAAAGCTGAAAATTAACCTGTGCGCAAAGCCATTCGACCAATCCCCTCAAAACATCATCAATGGTAGTGAATTTGCTCTTTGAATTTGAGGCTTCCCCATTTGTGACAATGCCATCCAGTGTTTTCGGCCTGGCACTATGATTACAGAAAAGATTGCACAATCAATAACTGAAGATTTTATATTTGGTTAATGTGTTAAATTTTGCACTTTTTGAGTAGAAGGATCATGTTATTTAAGTACCTTACTATTGCAGCTAGTATCTTACAGCTTTTTTCTTGAATGAACCAGTTACCTTTCCACAGCAATCTGAAATTGGATCAAGTAACATGTTTTTGTTTTTAATCATGTTAAATAACATTAAAAATAAAAAATAAAAAAATATCACCATAGATTGTTTGCAGTTACTCATAGATTCTAATAAAAGGTAAATTGCTGTCTTCTTCCAATTTTCAGGAAGAGAAACAAATAAAAAACATAACATGGTAACTACAGATCAGAAGATATTGAACAAAATTCCTTGTAAACAAGGGTGTGTGAGTGTGTAGCTGTGTAGGTGCGCGTATGCGTTCCATGTCCCCAAAAGATGAGTGTACAACAGAAATTTCATATTCTATAAGAAAGTATGACTGAGAGAACATTAGGACAAAAATCATGAAAGGATCAACTACAGTCTACCATTCTAAAAATTTAGCTAAGATACTTAACTTAAGAAAGGCTCATAAGTATCTTCATTGGCAAGAGACTTATCATGGAATAATCTGGCTCTCTTCGGGTTTACTGCCAAAGGAAATAAAATAATAGGTTAATTTGCTAGAATACATGTTCTATCAAGATGGTCAAATTCCTCCCTGTTACCTGCAAGCATCTCATCAATTAAAGCCAGAACATATTCCACTGTTTCTTCCTTGTATATATCCCTTAAAATGCTAACAAACACCCGAACATAAGATGGACCATCCTGTAAGAGTCAATTAACTTGTTAATAACATTACTGACTATATAAGTGTCCTTGTTTCCTTATTGTAAAAAGAAAAAGGTCCAAGAAGAGTTCATAAGGCTTAAAGACTCATAGAAAAAGAAACATGGAAGAGAAAGAGAGAGAGAAAAAAAGAACTAATACGCTGCTTAAAGACTAAGAAGAGCTATGAAACATTACATCATCCAGCAATTGTGCCCGGTGACTTTCAGATCTGTTATCATATCGTCTTAACAGCTGAAGGCCTGTTCCTGAAATCAGCTTAGTTGTCATGTATGTTTCCCATGGGATGTCCCTCTTCAGAACCTTTAAAACAGGAGAAGAAGTTAACCAAAATATCGACTGACACAGTTAAATTCTTTATAAGAAGAAATCATTGATACAGCACCATACCAAATAATCAAAGATCAAGGAAAAGTGAAACATACAGGCAACTAGTATCTGGTCCTATTAGCTACTATTAACTAAACACAATAGTGTTATTGAGCCGGACTAATGTAATTTTTTCCTCACTTTCATTTCAGAACAAAGACAAACTAAAATAACCTACACCCCATGGCTATACTAGATTTAGCCGAGTTCCAATACTTCTTAAGGTCCAAGAAATGAAAGATATCATAACAAGTAACCCAAGTACTACTTACTTTTTTCTTGTTCCCCAAACTTTCCAATCAAAACAAGCCCTCAAGATTTCAATTTTCAGCAACAGAACAAAAATGCCATAGTACGAGATAAGAACTAGTTCGGTTCCTACTCATAATATTACATACATACTTGTGCCCATATTATGGCAATGTGCAAACATTGACAATAATAAAATCGAGAGATCAGATCACATCACTAACCTGCTCCGTATTAAGTTCAGCATGGGCCATTGATATTGAAAAACTTAAAACCTCACAGAATTACTCCAATTCAAAGACCTGCAAATCCGGAAAATAGAAAGAACATCAGTCAAGTCAAATTAAAAAAAAAATTACACAAAACGAGAGAATGAGATTCTATATACAAATTCTCTACAATAAGCAAAAACATATCAAATCTACTTCAATTATAGCAAAAATTCCGCCAAATTTTACATTTTTATATAAAATTTTAATACTAGAACTCAAAATTCTTCAGATTTTACGAAATTTCAGAAAGAGCGTTGAAGCTTTTGAAATGCAATCTGAATTACCTTCAAATTCTGTACAAATATTGCCACAAAATCATGGCGGAGATATGAATAAAATTTCAGATTCAGCAAAAATAAAAAAAATAAAAAACAAAAATGAATATAGAGATTTATAGGAATACAGAGAATTGGCCGTGATCGATCGCGCACCTGAATATTTTTTCTCCTCAGTCTCGTTATGCTCTGGCGAGAGAGAGACACTGCTTGCTCCTGAAACAAAACAGATTTTGATTGGTGAGTTATGATTGGGTGCAGCTATGAGTATTGCTGTCTGATGTTAGTTTGAATCTTTTAACGTACACGTGGCTTCTTCATGCACATAAATACTCGCGATTACAATTATACAAATACCAGTTTGGTTTGGTTTGGTGGGTTCAATTCCTTCTTACAATACTCAAGTGGACTGACTCAAGAGGGCCCATATGGGCCCACAAGGCAGATGTGGGCTTTATTTATTGGATTTGGATCAAATCTTTCAGTCTATGCCGGGTTTCAGCCCATCGCCAAAAATCTTTCCGAATATTAATTTAATGGAGAGGCCTATCTACGGTAGTCGTGGACGGTTCACACTGGCCTATAATTTGTGGCGGCTGAGTGGTGTGCTCCATGTTTTAACATCAACCGTTACCATGATTCATGGGAATAGCCTTTTTTTTATTATTATTATTAAATTTCCTTTCCACTTGATGTTATTATGTTAAATATAATTATTTAAGATTTAAACTTGATTAGAAATCTCATATTCAAATGTTAAAATATTCTGTAATTGATTAATTCAATTAATAAAGTTAATATTATAATATATCTAAATTTTAAATTCCATTATTCTCACTAATAAATCTAATAGAATTGGATGCCCCATTAACCTAAAATTTTAGATTCTTGATTCTTAATTCTTGTCTTTTATTTATTTATGTTAAAAGAAAATTATTGGTTTATGTATAAAAGCCGGCCAAAAAGATAGCAAGCAAGCAAGCGTTTCGTTATCCTTCAATGCCCGCAAAATAGAGGGGCTGACTGATCTGGTTTGTGGATGGACATGCGCGCTGCTCCTTCCTAATCGAGGAGCCAAGGAAATATTCAAAACAAAATAAATTATTCTACAGAAGAATTACTCAAATGTTTCTCTCTCTTTTTCCTGTTTCCTCTCCGACTTTCTCTCTTTATCCGCACTCCTCTTTATATAATCACCACCATGGCCACGCCACGGTTAAAGCATTAGTTTTTCCACGTTGTATAGCTGGAGAGAGGCTAAAACTTGGTTTTATGAGCAAAAGACGAGATGGGTTTTTCTGGGTGTCGTCTGTTTGTTGGTCTATAGGTGGGAGGGGAGGGGCTTTGGCAGGAGATGATGATGATGATGATGATGAAGAAGGAGATGTGAGTGAGACTGAAGAAGAAGTAGAAGATTTGAATGAGACAAGTGGGCCATCTTCTATTTTACCTGACAGATGGGACGTCTTGGGGCTCGGTCAGGCCATGGTAAAGTAGTTTGTTCTGTTTTGAAGTTTGGATTTGGTTTGCGTTTATGTTGTTTTCTGTTTGAATCGTGAGAAAGTGCAGGAGAAATTGTACATAACAGAGAAAATTTGGAACTTGTTTCTAGATTGTTAGTTCCCTTATAATTTGTTTGATTCATGGAATAGACGTTGGTAAAGAAAATTAGATGCATCAGCCGTTTCCGAGGCATATTTCTCTGTCTTTTTTTTTTCAGAGAAGTTCTATGAAAAATTAATAAATTTTTGCTCCTCTTAAATTCACGGCCTTGGTTGAACTATAACAGAAATTTATAAAATCTTATTGCCCCCTATTAATATTCTTAGTTATGTTGAAGATGTAGGGGAAGAACTAATTTTTTTGTGGTACGGGGCAAGGAATGCTGGTTCATTGATTACGTTGGTTAAGACATCTTTTCTGGTTTTAGAGCCATCATATTTGAATTGCTACTTTAAGAATTTGAGATGTTAAGTAAGTGTTACAGTTTTGGACGATAAATCAGAGTGCTCAACGTTTGAGATGGTGATGGAGGTGGCAAGAATGTTTTAGAATGATATGGACGGAATTGGTGGGGCTATGTTAAAATGGTTAATTTTTTTTTTGTGTACTCTCCATTCGTGTGAAAAAATGTCAAAAGCTTTTGTTATAGCATTGTTTACTTATTGTCTGTTTAATAGCCCGGAATATTATTTACTTGATGCAGATGTAAATTCTTTAGGAGGCATTGTGGTAAATTTCTAAATAGTAGTTGAAGATGTCTCTCATTTATAATTTTTTGGAGTTAGCTCCAATTTTCACATATAAAGAATGTGATGTCATAGCCTGGTATATAGTAATCAATTAATCTTGAAATTTCATCTCTATTCTGATGTTTATAGATAGATTTTTCTGGCATGGTTGGTGATGAAATTTTGGAGAGACTGGGATTAGAGAAGGGAACAAGGAAGCTTGTAAATCATGAGGAGAGGGGTAGAGTTTTGCGTGCTATGGATGGTTGCAGCTACAAGGCTGCTGCTGGTGGATCTCTTTCCAACAGTCTGGTGGCCTTGGCAAGGCTTGGTGGAAAGCCCATTGGAGGCCCTGCTCTTAATGTAGCCATGGCAGGGAGCGTGGGGAGTGATCCGTTGGGTGGCTTCTACAGGTTGGGCTGTGTTTTTACTAGACTCACTTATTAAATGTTTTTTTAACTTATTCATATGGGCTTGTGGAAAAACATTTCTTGTACTGAGATTGTGGCAATTTAACTCATTCGAAGAAAAGATAATTAAGTAAAATTGGGTGTCCTTTCGGTTTAAATAAATTCATATCTGATACTTTAATGGTTATTGAATTGCTAATGCTAACAAGTACCTATCTAATTGTAAATTTTACAACACGAGCGCAATTGTGTATAGAATTCTTGATTCAAACCTATATTTAGTTAGAAATTTTGTGTATTTATAGTTTTGGCATCAGGAAAAGAAAGGGATTAGTAGTTTGACATTCATTATCTCATCCAACTGGAATGTCTATCTTTTGTATTTTGTAGTTATTGATCAGCCTAGAGAATGACAAGTAATTTTCTTTCATGAACATATTAGATGGCTTGCAGACAACTATGGTCTTCTCCTTGTAAGGATCCTATGCTTGCTATAAATCCAAAATGTGGGAATTGATAATAGTAGTTGCAAACACTTTGGGTTTATTATGTTGTTGTCAAAGTGACTACACATTGGTTCAAAAGATTTTACAGTCAACAGGGAAGATGTAGTTGCTGGTCTGTCAAATTTGATACCAAGAATGAAGAATTGCTAGGCATCAAATATGTTGATTTGTAAAGAATAGGAAACTTACGGTTTAGGCATTAGAAATGTGGTTCTGAAAAGAGCAAGAAATATGTCTAGGCATCCAAAAATTATTTTGTAAAGCTTGAGAAACCCATTGTTTGGTAGCTTAGATTCATCATTGAGTTGTGAATTAGTTAAACTTTATTTTATTACTTTTAGTTGTAACACCAACTTATAATTTGAACTCAACACCAAACATAGTTATAAAGTTGAAGAGTTCAATGTTCTTGTCTCCCTTTTATATCTCATTTGAATGATGCATCAGAACCCAATTCTAACCTCTGCCATGTTTTGCAAGTAGAAATCGCTAGAATACAATGGTTATTGAGAAGAGAAAACGATACTAAATTCCACCACTCTCTGCTAGTTGCAAGGAAACAAGTAAAAGGTAAATCACGTAATGAACAATATCTAAGAAGATTGACGTAAAAGTTGTAATTGTCTAAAGATATAATTAACCAGAAAAAAGGAACTGTTGATTCGATTGATACTTGGGGCTCAAAGATTTGGTCAAATTTGCTCCACATTCTTGCTTAGTTAAAGGCTTGCCGTTATGATATTGGTTGTAATGTCATGTGGGTCCTAAAGCTTTCCTGTTCTTGTTGGACTGGTTGTTGTTTAGTTCAACCATTGAACTCTGTGATCCTTTTATTATCTATCTTTTTCTTTTCTTTATTGTTTCTTCTCTTTCATTAAACATCTACTACCTTAATATGTTTTATAGGGAAAAATTGCGTCGGGCAAATGTAAATTTTTGTTCTGCACCCGTCAAGGATGGTACAACGGGAACAGTGATAGTTCTCACTACTCCAGATGCTCAACGCACAATGCTGGCATATCAGGTCAGATTTCCATGAAGTATTTTTGATAAAATTTCACTGTCATTTCTTGTTTGAAATTTTTTATTTTCTTAGAAATAATATTTATAAATTGAAAAAAAGTTGTGTATTTCAGTTATTGTTTAAATCTTAGGTTGTGAACTTGTAATTTTATGCTTGATGTTGATTTGTCTTGAATGCTAAAGTTGTAGACTCTTCTTTGCTTTATGCTTAGCAACATTTACAGAACTTTTTTTTCGGCCTGATGCATATGAATACTTTAAATTTTTCAATGGTTGGACTTTCACAGAACTTCTTTGGTTTATGCACAATTTTCTTTCTTTTCATTCTTAGTGATATCTTGACGATAGCCTCCAGTTCATTGTATAATATAATTCTTTTGTTCCACATAAAAATTATTAGTGGGAGTTAGGTCTGCTGTAGTTTAGTAAGCTTACATATGCTCTGTTGAATTATCAGTTTTGGAAAAAAATGCAACCAGAACTCATATTAACTTCAGGACGTTGATGCTTCTTGCGTGAAGTTGAAGAGTACAGTGCTTTTGGTTTCTGTTTTTTTATTTGTTAACTGCATATTAGTGTATTACTTTTTATGAAATTGTTTCTGGTAAAGAATATGAATAATAAAATTAATATAATTGACCATATCAAAGTTCAGTTCAACCAGGTATGACAAAGAATTGTATAGATAAACTATTTGGTTTGAAGCTTGTCCGGTGCTTTTGAGTGAAGAGAAGCTCATGAAATTAGGAAGAGTACTACTTAATTGTGGGGTAGCACACAACAATAATTAGATTTCTCATCCATCTTTTGCTACTGGTGAATGAACGGTTAAGGAAATTCATTTTTAATTTTACTTGGCATTAACATTTATTGTTGAAAATTCTGTGGAATCTATCCCTAAATTTATGTTCTTTGTATTCGCTCACTTCATTATTACTCTGCTAGTAATTGCTTTTTCTGAAAATTGGAAAAGTATTTTGCTCCTATGTAGAAGGCACTTATTTGTTTTCAATTTAAAAATGCAAGCTGCAATAACTTTTTGTACTCTGAACTTTGTTTGGCATGTGTATGTGGTTACGGCTCTAAAAGAATAAGATGTTAATGTATTTGCCGCTTCCAATATGTCAGGGTACATCATCTACTATCAACTATGATCCCTGCCTGGCTAACCTACTTGCCAAGACCAATATATTAGTGGTTGAAGGCTATTTATTTGAACTTCCCGATACAATTAAAACAATTACAAAAGCTTGTGAAGTAGCTCGTAGGAGTGGTGCTCTGGTTGCAGTAACAGCATCAGATGTGTCATGCATTGAGAGTCACTATGATGATTTCTGGTATGAATTTTACATCATTTTGCCAGTAAGTATATTACTTATAGTGTTTAACTTTCAACGGCTTTTTTGTTGGAGTAATTGCACATTGAGTTTGACTAGTTTCGTATAACTTACTCTTCAAAAGAGTAATGGAATAGATATAGTTTCAATTGTAACTATTTGATATCTCCTAATCCAAATAGTTTAATATTCTCAGTTAGTTGAATAAGCTATCAAAAGCTGTTGGTGGAAATGCAGTAGATTTTCTTGTCTAGTAGGAAGTGGGATGTGACATTTGTTCATGCATTTTTAGTAACAGGTAGTAGCATTGTATAAAAGAAAAATGTAGGAGGACTTATAGACTCGTAGCCGAATAAAGTACACAGACGATAAAGCAAAGGCTGCATGTACTTTGATCAGAGAGGAAAGCCTTCATAAGAAAGCAAAAATAGTCTTTTTCTAGTCCATTTGTGCCATTATGTCTTCGTCCCTTGATCCTAGAGCTGTTTCATCTGCCAACCAGCTTCTGCATGAATGGTGTTCAGTTAGAATACTTACATTTGTTTCAAGAATTTGATGCCTGGACTTATTATGACAATTACTCATATTTATTAATATGAAGGATACAAAAGATCTCAATACTATAACGAAGCTAAAAGATCTCAATACTATAATGAAGCTGCTTTGTGCTTGATCAGTCAGAATATAATTTAATTAATCTTTCCTTTTTCCAATTTTCACGCAGGGAAATTGTTGGAAACTACGCTGACATTGTGTTTGCAAACAGCGATGAAGCAAGAGCTTTCTGCCATTTTTCCTTGAAGGAAAGCCCCGAGTCAGCCACAAGGTATCTAAGCCACTTTGTACCCTTAGTTTCTGTCACAGACGGGCCAAGAGGCTCTTACATAGGTGTAAAAGGAGAAGCTGTATATATACCTCCTTCTCCATGCATACCGGTAGACACTTGCGGTGCTGGTGATGCATATGCATCTGGTATTTTGTACGGTATACTACGAGGTGTATCAGACTTAAAAGGAATGGGTACATTAGCAGCTAGAATTGCAGCCACGGTTGTCGGGCAACAGGGAACGCGTCTTAGCGTCCAGCATGCTGGAGAGCTAGCAGAATCGTTTGCATACCATCTGGAGAGTTCCACAGTAGGATCAGATGTAAATTCTGATCATATTTCTAGCTTGTAACGAGAATCCCTGGGTTTATCAGGGTGATTTCTCAATTCTTTTATTAGGATAAACGGCTGTATTCAATTTGTTAATAGCTCTGTATTACTGTAGCATTAATTTTACTAGTTATATTTTATAAATCTACCAACTGTTACTTCTGTTATCAACTGCATATATGCATGCTTTTTAGTACAATAATTTGATGCTTCAACATAATATTTGTAAATTTTTATTAAAAGGACTAGGTTGGTGCCATGTCAAGGTCCCAATTATAGCTTATTGTATTATAATTTTTAATATATAGAATTTGTGATAGTGATAATAGATGTAACATACCATATCATATGATTGCATTTAATAATAATTAATTCTAACACATTCACTTTGATCTATTTTAACATTAAAAACGTTTTTGATTATACCAAAATCTCATTTCAAAAATCCATTTAATAACCTTAAATATAGGTGCAATAAGCTTTGAAAATGTGCATAGAAGCCTTCATTAATCAAAGTTCAGTTGAAGAGATAATTGACTTATTTGGTCAAGATGTTGATTTAATCCCACAATATTTAATACCAATCAAATGTATATTATCTCTAGGTTAGAAAATTTACAAGCTTCGTTGCGTTACCTTTAATTAATTAAGTAGTTTAATCTACATTTAATTAACCAACAACTTCAAAATTCAACATTCTAACTTGTTTTCTATTCTTACATTTTCAATTTCTTTTCACAATTGTTTTAGTAGTTTCGATCCTACCCTATTGCATGAAATGACTCGTAACATAAGAAATAAGATTTGTCACAAGTTTATATAAATTTTATCGTCTTATAATTTTAAGTATTAATGGATAGTCTTTGAGTTTCTAAGAAATAATAAATAACAATACACTTTTATTATTTATAATGGATAAATTTCTATTAAGTACTTATTTGTTATAAATAGGTCCCTAACATTAAAGATTTATTAGTTATAAATAATCAAAACGTATTTTTATTTATTATTATTCCGAGACCTATTCGGGCATTTGCAAATATTAAAAATTTAACATACAATATTAACATTATAATATGATATTTGTTATTATATATATATATATATATGGTTGTTTATAGCACGGATTGATTTAATTAATAAAATATTTTGTAAGAGTGTGTAAAATCAGTTTTAATTTTATTCGAAATTAAAACCTACCTAAATTTTATAATGTTTAACAAAATATTATTTTTTTAGTTTCAATTTGATTCTGGTTTAAAAACATGATAATTTATTTATTAATTATCTCAATTTCTCTATTTTATAACTCTAAAAAAAAATTCTTAAAAAATAAAATCAATAATATTAAATCATAAAAGTATTGAAATACATGACGAAAAATTAAGTAAACGAAAGAAAAGAGAAATAAATTATCAAAGAGAATTAATATACGATAAATTATTTGAAATATATTATGTTATTATTTGATTTAATATTACATATCACTTACAAAAAATTATGACAATACAATTATATATATATATATATATTATGTATATCTTTATTTATTATAATTGTTAACTTGTTCGATAATTTTAAAATAAACATATAGACATAACTACTTTATTAAATTATTATATAAATTATATAATAAATTAAGTTAAAAAATATTATAAACACATTTGATTAATTATTTTTATGTAGTTTAACAAAAAAAAAATTGATCTTTTTAATAAATTATTTACTAAACCAAAAATAAATATATTTCATATAAAAATTATATTTACACAAATTCAGTAATAGATTTCAAAATATATTTTTATTTATTATTATTCAAGGCCTATTGATTGTTCTATCATTTGCAAATATTATAAATTTAACCTACAATATCAATATTATAGTATGATATTTGATATTAAAAAATTTTGTACGGGATTCAAATATCGAGAAATATCGAGAAGAAATTTAAATTATAATTAAATAATATTTAAATTTCTCCTCAATTATGAACAAAGTTAGTGACGTGGGTAAGCTAACACATGAAAATTAGACAATAGATGATCAAGTAAAGAAATGATTCATGTGGTTGCAATTTCTATCAACATATGCATTAAATCATCATTTGATATGCTTATTTATAATCATGCGGTAGAGGAATTTTTGAAGAAAAAGAAATTGATCAATAATCACATCATAGCTTAGGCAAGTCCCATCAAAGTGTGGGACCCCACCCTATCGAAGAATTAGTTTGATAGTAGAGCAAGTGGACCAAATAAATTAACACGGAAATTATAGTTGTCACAACAATCCATGTCATGACATTTACCATATTTTCTAAATAAATTAAATTCTTGATTAAGACCCAATAAAATAGATTGATGAGTTTATAATGTTCATGCCAAATGGCTTACCTTATTATTTATCAACGAAGGTATGTAATAACCACCACTTTGATCAATCATGCAAAGGACATAAAATTTGTTGTCATAATAATAATCCATTTCAAATATTCCTTCCTTAATTACAAATTAAATATAACCTCTAGCTTATAGTGTACCATTCCACCAAACAATTACAATATAATTGGTATGTGGTTCTATATAAACGGTTTTTAAGATCTAAAATTGTGAATAATTGAAGTTAAAATATAGCATAATTAAAATTTTCGACTTAATCTTAAAATTTATTAAATATGAAAAGACATATTAATATTTAAATTAATAAAAAAAAATATTAGTCAAAATATTTAATAATATGTTCATTTAAATAATTAAAAAATATATATTTGTGTTAGTTAATCTTGTTAGATCATTATATTTTTCCTTAGCCAAATCCACTCTACATCACCAAAAGACAACTCTCGTCACTATAGTTAACCTCTCCTTATTATAAATAGGGATAAAAATGGAGCTAGAGAAGGGCATGTCAAATTATTCGTCGTCAGCATATAATGTCTTCTGAAGATAAGCATAATAAAAACTGATTTTAAGCAAGATTAGTAAACAGAGGACAAGGTATAATGTCCTCGTGTTATACTTACGACTAGGAGGAGCTCAGGATGTTCCATTTGCAAAAGTGAAATAGGATTAACAAACCGAAAACAAGGCAAGATGCTCTCATGTCATGTTTACGAACAACTCTTGTTTCATCATGAGTACGACTCTTTAAGTCGAACTTCTAACCTTAATAAAAAAAGTAAGGTTTAGTAGAATTTTAGATAAATTACACACTAAAGTCTTCTTGAAAAACAATTTTATTAACAATTTAACATCAACTATAAAAAAGAGAGGTCGGGCCTATAAATAAAGGCTAAAATAGAAAGAAATGAATTCAAAAAATTTGATGATTCTTTGCTATTATACTATTAAAAGCATCAAAAAAAGGTATTCGGAAGCAAAACAATAACTTTTATTATTGATATTATTTTCAGAAAATAATATACACATTCATCTCAATTAAAAACTATAAAAGATAATATTTTATTGACTTAAGAAATGAAGAGTTATCACCAAACATCTAGCACATCTAATATGTTTCTATCTTATAAGAATCGCTAAAATACTAGTATAACAATATAAGTTCATTGTGCAGTAAAGTGATTCGAGAATGTTCCAAAAAATCTGAAGACATGAATTTCAATAGATAATTTTGCAAAGAAACAAATTATATGTTAATATCTGGAAAGGTGAAAATCATGTATCAAAAGTTACTCATCTAAAAAATTAATAAAAACCTATGTGATGGGAAATTAAAATTAACACTAATCATAAGCGCAATAAACGGAAACATGGAGGACTAGTTAATTTTGAAGTATTCAGAGCTGTTTTGGCTATTTTTCAAAAGAACTCGGCTAATTACAATAAATGCAATCATAGAGGACCTTTCAGAAAATATATATTTTAATTTTATTAATTCCACGCGTGTTTTCAGCAAATTACGGCGAACGCTATTGTTTTCTGATGCAAGTTGCAGAAGGACGGCTGAGAAGGCACAGATTACAATTATTGGAGGTAATGGAACACGTGGCATTGCGTAAGTAAACAAAACTAGCCTGATAGTGACGGAAATTTTCAGATACTTCGACCTGTAAATGCGGCGTGTACTCCGTCGCTTTAGATGCAATTTTTTTTAATAGATTAAAAAATAAATAAAAAGCAGACGAAAACATAAATTTATATACTGTTATTACTGATTAAACAAAAAAAGGGTCAGAGACTGTTGATATGGTATGGCCGGTTTTGGACCTAAAAAGTCGGGTCGGACCAATTTTATTAATTTAAAATCGAATATCCGACATGTAATAGATTTGAAATCATTTAGACTCGTTTAACCATAACCTGCCAAATTGAACCAACGATTTAAACTAATTTAATCCGACAGGTCATGTTTAAAAAAAATAAAAAATAAAAAAGTATTAATCTTATTTTTTAAAAATAT
>JAXCLQ010000006.1:16466923-16478000 GCA_035584115.1 Cedrela odorata | reverse complement strand
AATTTGACATTGTTTCTTCACATATTCATGGAAATAAGAAGATAAATTAATTTACATATCTAAATTTCAAATTCTATTCGCAAAGAAAAATAGAATCTTTACCTTCGGTTGAAATTTCACATTACATTCTAAATACTTAATTCTCGTCTTTATTTATTTATTATTATTTTTTTTGTTTTGAAAGAAATATATTTGTGTATAAAAGGCGGCCAAATAGATAGTAAGCGTTTCGTTATCCTTCAATGCGCGCAAAACCGAGAGGCTGACTGTTCTGGTTTGTGGATGGACGTGCGCGCTGCTCCATCCTAATCGAGGAGCCAAGGAAATCTGTCAATTAACGCAAATATACAAAAACAAGACAAATTATTTGACGGAAGAATTACTCAAATGTCTCTCTCTCTTCTTCCTGTTTCCTCTCCTACTTTCTCTCTTTATCCCCTCACCTCTTTATATCATCATAACCCTGACCACACCACGGTAAGAGCATTAGTTTTTCGGCATTGTGTAGCTGGGGAGAGGCTAAAACTTGGTTTTATGAGCAAAAGACGAGATGGGTTTTTCTGGGTGTCGTCTGTTTGTTGGTCTACAGGTGGGAGGGGAGGAGCTTTGGCAGGAGCTTTGGCAGGAGATGGTGACGACGATGAAGAAGAAGGAGATGTGAGTGAGACCGAAGAAGAAGTAGAAGAGTTGAATGAGACAAGTGGGGCATCTTCTGTTTTGCCTGATAGATGGGATGTCTTGGGGCTCGGTCAGGCCATGGTAATTTAGTTTGTTTTGTTTTGAAGTTTGGATTTGGTTTGCTTTTATATTCTTTGCTGTTTGATTCGAGAGAAAGTGTAGGAGAAATTGTACAGAACAGAGAAAACTTCGAACTTGTGTTCTAGATTGTTAGTTCCCTTATAATTTGTTTGATTCCTGGAATAGAGATGTTGGCAAAGAAAATAGAATAATCAACCATTTCCTAGGCATATTTTTTTCTTTTTTTTCCAGAGAAGTTCTATGAAAAGTTATAAAATTTCGCTCATCTGAAATTCACGGCCTTGTTTGAGCTATAAGAGAAATTTATTAATCTTTTTGCCCCTGTTAATGTTCTTAGTTTTGTTGAAGATGTAGTATAGGAAAGAAATAATTTTTTGTGGTATGGGCAATGAATACTGGTTTGTTGATTATGTTGGTTAAGAAATCTTTTCTGCTTTTAGAGCCATCATATTTGAATTGCTACTTTAAGAATTCAAGATGTTAAGTAGTGCAGTTTTGGATAATAAATCACAGTGCTCAAAGTTTGAGATAGTGATGGAAGTGGCAAGGATGTTTTAGAATGATATGGACGAAATTGCTGGGGTTATGTTAAAATGATAAAATTTTTAGATGTACTTTCCATTCGTGTGAAAAAATTGTCAATTCTTTTGTTATAGCTTTGTTTGCTTATTGAGTGTTTAACTGCCCAGAATATACTTATTTGATGCTGATGTAAATTCGCTAGGAGGCATTGTGCTAATTTTCTTAATACCAGTTGAAGATGTTCCACATTTTATAATTTTTAGGAGTTAGCTCCAATTTTCACATATAAAGAATGCAATGTTGTAGCCTCTTATATAATAATCAATTAATCTTGGCATTTCATCTCTATTCTGATTTTTATAGGTAGATTTTTCTGGCATGGTTGATGATGAATTTTTGGAGAGACTGGGATTAGAGAAGGGAACAAGGAAGCTTGTAAATCATGAAGAGAGGGGTAGAGTTTTGCGTGCTATGGATGGTTGCAGCTACAAGGCTGCCGCTGGTGGATCTCTTTCCAACAGCCTGGTGGCCTTGGCAAGGCTTGGTGCAAAGCCCATTGGAGGCCCTGCTCTTAATGTAGCCATGGCAGGGAGCATTGGGAGTGATCCATTGGGTGGCTTCTACAGGTTAGGCTGCGTTTTTACTATACTCGCTTGTTATTTGTTTTTTGATTTTATTCATATGAGCTTCTGGTAAAAATTTCTTGTACTGAGATTGTTGCTGTTTAACTTGTTCGAAGAAAAGATATTTAGTAAAATCCAGTGCCCTTTTGGTTTAAATAATTTCATATCTGATATTTTAATGGTTATTGCATTGCTAATACTAACAAGTAGACTATCTAGTTATAAATTCATAACACAAGCACAATTCTATACGCAATTCTTGACTCTAACCTATATTTAGTTAGAAATTTTGTGTAATTATAGTTTTGGCATCAGGAAAAGAAAGGCATCTGTAGTTTGACTTTCATGATCTTATCCAGCCGGGATGTTTATCTTTTGTATTTTCTAATTACTGATCAGCCTAGAGAATGAAAAGTAATTTTCTTTCTTTAGCATATTAGATGGCTTGCAGAGTACTATGATGATCTCCTTGTCAGGATCCTATGCTTGCTATAATTTCAGAATGTGGGAATTTATATTAGTATTAGTAAACATCTTTGTGTTTATTATGTTGTTGTGTAAGTGGCTAAACGTTAGTTCAAAAGATTTTACAGTCATCAGGGAAGATGTAGTTGCTGGTCTATCAAATTTGATACCTAGAATGAAGAATTGCTAGGCGTCAAATATGTTGATTTGTAAGGAATTGGAAACTTATGGTTAAACCATTAGAAATATGGTTTTGAAAAGAATAAGAAATATGACTAGGCATCCAAAATTTATTTTTTAATGCTTGAGAAACCACCCTTTGTTTGGTAGCTTTGGCGATCCTTTTGGAGGTGTGGAATTTTATTGTATTATAAGGCCAATCAAGTTTGTTAGCTGCTCTTGCCACTATCATCATTGAGTGGTGAATTAGTTATGCTTTATTTTAGTACTTTTAGTTCTAACACCAACTTATAATCTGAATTCAACACCAAACATAGTTGTAAAGATGAAGAGTTCAAAGTTCTTGCCTCCCTTTTATATCTCAGTTGATTGATGATAAGAACAGTACACAATTCTAAACTCTGCCATGCTTTGCTAGTAGAAATTACTAGAATACGAGGATTATTGAAAAGAGAAATGATACTGAATTCCACCACTCTATGCTAGTTGAAAGAAAGAAAAGAAAAAGGTAAATCACAAAATAAACAATTGCAAAGAAGATTGACTTCTAAAGTTCTAATTTTCTAAAGACATAATTAACCAGAAAAAAGAAAAGTAACTATTGATCCGGTTGATACTCTGGTCTCAAAATTTTGGTCAAATTTAATCCCCATTCTTGCTTAGTTAAAGGCTTGCCATTATGATATGGGTTGTAATGCCATCTTGGTCCTAAAGCTCTCTTATTCTTGGTTGACTGCTTGTTGTTTAGTATCAAACATTGAACTATTTGATCCTATTATTATCTTTTCTTTTTCTTTTCTTTTATTGTTTCTTCTCTTTCATTAAACATCTACTACCTTAATATGTTTTATAGGGCAAAATTGCGTCGGGCAAATGTAAATTTTTGCTCGGCACCCATCAAGGATGGTACAACGGGAACAGTGATAGTTCTCACTACTCCAGATGCTCAACGCACAATGCTTGCTTATCAGGTCAGATTTCTATAAAGTATTTGTGATAAAATTCCAATTTCATTTTGTGTTTGAAATTTTTAATTTTTTAGAAGTAATTCTTATAAAATGAGAAAAAGTTGTGTATTTCAGTTATTGTTTAAATCTTTGGTTATGAACTTGTAATTTTCTGCTTGGTGTTGATTTGTCTTGATGCTAAAGTCGTAGACTCTTCTACTAGATGCTTGGTAAGCAACATTTACAATTCTGAATAAATTGTATCTAGAACTGTTTTTTTGGCGTGATGCATATGGATACTTTAAATCTTTTAACGGTCAAACTTTTACAGAACTTCATTGCTTTATGCAGAATTTTCTTTCTTTTCATGTCTAGTGATGTTTTGATGATAGCTTCCAGTTCATTGTGTAATATAATTTTCTTGTTCTTCCGCATAAGCGGAAGTTAGGTCCGCTTTTCTGTAGTAAGCTTAGATATGCTATCTGTTGAATTATCAGTTTTGGTATGTAAAAAATGCCTACCAGAACTCGAATCTAATTTCAGGACCCTGATGCTTCTTGTCTGAATTTGAAGAGTGCAGTACTTTGGTTTCTGCATTTTTAATTGTTAACCACATATTAGTGCATTATTTTTTTATGAAATTGTGTTGATAAATTATTCAGTTGAAGTATGTCAGGGGCTTTTGAGTGAAGAGAAGCTCAGGAAATTTGGAGTTGTACTTTATTGTAGGGATACCACAGGATAATAATTAGATTTCTCATCCGACTTTTGCTACTGGCCAAGCAAATTCATGTTAAACACAATAGTATAATCTTTTACTTGGCATTAACATTTATTTTTGAAAATTCTGTGGAATCTATTCCTAAATTTTTGTTCTTTTTATTCGCTCACTACTTCATCACTGTGCCAGTAATTGTTTTTTCTGAAAATTGTAGACGATTTTATTCCTATATAAAGGCACTTATTTGTTTTTCAAATATAAAATTAAAAGCAGCGATAGCTTTTTGTACTTGTGTGGTTATGATGTTAATAGTATCAGTTATTAGTGTGTTTGCCACTTTTTAATATGTCAGGGCACATCATCGACTATCAACTATGATCCCTGCTTGGCTAACCTAATTTCCAAGACAAATATATTGGTGGTTGAAGGCTATTTATTTGAACTTCCTGATACAATCAAAACAATTTCAAAAGCTTGTGAAGTAGCTCGCAGGAGTGGTGCTCTGGTTGCAGTTACAGCATCAGATGTGTCATGCATTGAGAAACACTATGATGATTTCTGGTATGAATTTTACATTGTTTTGTAGCAGTTGTAGGCGTACTAATTACAGTGTTTGACTCTCAATGGTTATTTTGTTTTGAGTAGTTGCACATCGAGTTTGACTGGATTCATTTAACATAGTCCACGAAAGAGTGATGGAATGTATATATTTTCAATTGTAACAATTTGATTTCTACAAGTTCAAATAGTTTAATATTCTCAGTGAAGTTAAGCTATCAAAACTGGATACTGGAAACACATTAGATTTCTCTTATTTACAAGGAAGTGGGATGTCACATTGTCCAAGCATTTTAGTAACTGGTAGTAGCAGTGTAAAAAAGAATAATTTAGAAAGGACTTTATTTTTTGGAATGTTAATCTTCTTAGACTTGTAGCCAAATAAAGTAGGAGGAAGAAAAAGGAAAGGCTGTGTGTACTTGGATTAGAGAGGAAAAGAGTCATTTTCTAGTCCTGCCACTATGTCTTCAACCTTTGGCATCTTTTTCATCCTTGATCCGAAAGCTGTTTCCTCTGCCAACCAGCTTCTGGATAAATGATGTTTATTAAGAATACTCCCATTTGTTTCAAGAATTTGATTCCTTGATTTGATGTAACAATTACTTGTGTTTATTAATAAGAAGGATGCAAAAGATCTCAGTACTATAATAAAGCTGCATTGTCTTTGTGCTGTCAGATATATATTTTTTTTAATCTTTCCTTTTTCCAATTTCCACTCAGGGAAATTGTTGGAAACTATGCCGACATTGTGTTTGCAAACAGCGATGAAGCAAGAGCTTTCTGCCATTTTTCCTCAAAGGAAAGCCCCGAGTCAGCCACAAGATATTTAAGCCACTTTGTACCCTTAGTTTCTGTCACAGACGGGCTAAGAGGCTCTTACATAGGTGTAAAAGGAGAAGCTGTATACATACCTCCTTCTCCATGCATACTGGTAGACACTTGTGGTGCCGGTGATGCATATGCATCTGGTATTTTGTACAGTATTCTACGAGGCATATCAAACTTAAAAGGAATGGGTACATTAGCAGCTAGAATTGCAGCCACGGTTGTCGGGCAACAGGGAACCCGTCTTAGCGTCCGGCATGCTGAAGAGCTAGCAGAGTCGATTGCGTACCATCTGGAGAGTTCCACCATCGAATCAGATGTAAGTTCTGATCATAGTTCTTGCTTGTAATGAGAACACCTGGGTTTACCAGGGTGAATTCTCAATTCTTTTATTAGGATAAAAGTCTGTATTCAACTTGTTAATAGCTTTGTAACATTGTACATTTATGTTATAATACATTATTTTTTACTAGCTATAAATCTAGTAAAGTGTTGCTTCAGTTATCAATTGCATATATGCATGCTTTTTAGTACAATAATTTGATGCCTCTTGGTACCAAAAATAAGAAGGAACATCATGATTAATTTCTTGATAAACAGCAGGAATCTTCCTTCTTTCTTTTGTTTCAATTTTCTCAGGTATTTAAGTTGGAAAAATTCAATCCAACATAATATTTGCAAAATTTATTCAAGAATTTGGTTGGTGCTATGTCATGAGTTGAATAAACCAGCATGTATTATATGTCTGTCTTTAAGGTTTGACAAAATAACCCTGTTCTTTATAAATGACGAAAGTATATCATTATTTGAGATTTTGTTAAAATTCAGGGACCCATCCGTTATTCTACTATTTACAAATATATTTTTGTAAATCTAGCATTGAATAGAGGAACAAAATTAGTATTATAGTATGAGATTTGATATAAAATATACATAAATTATATTTTATATATATATATATATTAATTGGTTTCATTGATAAATTTAAATTCAAATTCAAATTGTGGAGAATTTAATTTATAATTAAATAATATATAGAAATTTATCCTCAATTATGAGTAAAGTAGGTGATATGGGTAACCTAACACATGAAAATTAGCCAATAGATGATCAAGTTGAGAAATAATTTATGGGGTTGAATTGAATTTCTATCACCTATGCAATATATCATCCATCATATGATATACTTAATTATTTATCATCATGTGATGATCACATCATGGAATAGGCAAGTCCCATCAAAGTGTGGGATCCCACCCTATCCAAGAATTAGTTTGATGGCGTAGCAAGTAGACCACATGAATTAATTAACACCTACAAATTATAGTTATGACAATGATTCATTTGATGACAATTTAGCATATTTTTTTATAAATAAAATAAAAAATAATTAATTAATTAATATATATGTTGTTAATAGATTTACCTCATATGCTATTAATAAAATTATTTTTAAATAAAAAATATACATAAAATATAATTTTTATAAAATCATAGTCTATTTTATCATTTTATGATTTGATAAAATCATAATACACTAGGATACATACATGTGGGTGACATAGAAAGATACCTATAACAACCACCTTGATCAATCATGCAAAGGACATAAAGTTTTTTGTCATAATAATAATTTACTATTCCACCGAATAAATACAATATAATTGGTATGTAATTCTACATTAACCCCTTTTAAGATCCAAAATTTTGAAAATAGATATTTTGTAATTGATAGTTATAAAATGATATAATTAAAATTCTCGATTGAATATGAAAAGACGCATTAATATTTAAATTAATTTGAAAATATTGGTCAATATATATAAGATGTTCATTTAATATAATTGAAAAAAAATTGTGCTAATTACTCAACTTAAACAATTAAAAATGTTATCAAAATTAATAAAAACCTTCATGATGCGAAATTAAAATTAATACTAATCATAAGCGTAATAAACCAAAACATGGAGGACTAGTTAATTTTGAACTGTTGAGAGATGTTTTGCCTATTTTTCAAATAATTGAAATATATATAATCAAGAAGGGCCATCATGAAAATATACATTTTAATTGTATTTATTTTATGTGTGTTTTCAACAAAGTACGGCGAACGATATTGTTTTCTGATACAAGGTGCAAGTGGACGGCTGAGAAGGCACCAGAGTGCAATTATTGGAGGTAATGGAACACGTGGCATTGCGTAAGCAGAGAAAGCTGACGGTAATTTTCAGGTACTTCGACCTGTAAATGTGGCGTGTACTCCGTCGCTTTCGATTCGAATTTTTTAAATAGATTAATAAATAAATAAAATTATTTACGGTTATTACTGATTAAATATATATATATATATTTAAAAAAAGACAGAGTACTTGTCAACCTTATCTTCACTCTCTTTTTCAAACGGCGCCGTTTTCTGTTCTAATGGGATTCTTAGAAAATTCTATGCCATCCATATTCATACAGCACTTGATCATTTAAGTGGATCAAACGGCAGCGTTTTCAGGTAGAATGTGAAAATAAAATATTTAATAATTAACACTAATGTAAATTAATTTTTTAAAAATATGAAAAAAAAAATTATTAAACTAATCAACATTCGTGAAAAATAGGCTTTAATTAAAGTGTCTAATTTCATCTAATGACATTAATTTTTGTAATTAGAATAAATTTGTAAGAATTAATTGTTTAATTTTAACAATTAATAGTCAATTAGATTGACAGTTAGAAGAATCATAATAAGAGTTAGTTATTATGGCATTTAATTCCCATACGTATATACTATTTTCAATTTTAATTTTAATTTACTGAAAAAATAAATAAAAATTCCAATAATAATAATAATAATAAACATTTTATAATAATTGTATATGATCAGAAGAACCCTCCTAAACATACAAACTATTTTTACAATCCATAATTATTTTTTTTCCCCCTTCAATTTTTCTTGAATATATTCCTTATTTCTATATCTTAATTTCTGTTCTTCTATATACAACAACACAGAAACTAAATACAAGCTTAGTTTCCAACACCGGCCTACACTACACAGAAGACGACTAGGCTCTGATGCTGAAACTCTATATAATAAATAACACAAGTGGTTCATATTTCTCGCCCGTATTAATAATATTAATTTCTTAATATTCTATGCGAAAACCTCCCATTGGAGATCTGTGTGGAACTCCCTTTCTCCTCTTTGCAGTTTTGTAATTGATGGCGGTGGGCGGCGGCGTCGACGGTGTAAAGCTTTGTATCTTGCTCTTATTTGAACTTCTGTGGCTAATATTCCCATTCAATGAGTCAGCATCCGAGCCATCCATTTCCTTGCACATTTTCCTTTTCTGAAAATTCTTCGATGTTCCCACAATCTGATCAGATAAATTAATTATTTTACTGTTAGAAAAGATTTCAAAGAGAAAAGCTGCAGGGCTTGTCTGTCCAGGGTCGAGTAGCTATATACTTTTGTACGTACGTTGTCTTGTCAGCATCTAGTGCTCAAAATCTAGTAACCCTTTACTGTAATTTTCACTGGATAAAAAAAAAAATTTTTTGATTGATTGTTCAACCAAAACTGTTAAAACCTGTGTGCATAAATTTCTCCAATGGCATTTATAATTGGGCATGGAAAATTCAAAAAGAAAATGAAGAAAAATGTGAAGAAACATATTAATATATATATATATATACCTTGCAGCCAAGAGAGCAGAAAGCGAAGGAATCAAGGAGGCTGCGTTCACAGACTAGACAAGTATTGGTGACACCTTTACCAGGCCTGGGCTGAGGCCTTTCATTCAAGAAAACAATTCTGGCACTGTTGATTATGTATGTCTGCACTCCTGTTATATCCATGTATTTCTGAATCTCAGAT
Organism: Cedrela odorata; assembly: GCA_035584115.1. Classification (NCBI taxonomy): domain Eukaryota; kingdom Viridiplantae; phylum Streptophyta; class Magnoliopsida; order Sapindales; family Meliaceae; genus Cedrela; species Cedrela odorata. The sequence continues at coordinate 16,468,532 of JAXCLQ010000006.1, read as the reverse complement.
ACCCTTATTACATCATGGTACGATGATCTCCTTATCTACCCATAATTAACAAAAAATAATTGAAAAAGAAACACAAATCCCCATCTCAAAATATAGCAGAAAACACCAAAATAAAACTACAAATTTATTCAAATACCAATATGTACGTTCAGCTCATGTCATTGCTGAAAATCAATGTAATTACCTGGATTGCTCTGTGATCTTTGTGAAATGAAAGACAGAGAGAACAAAGGGCACCATTCATGCAGTCCAAGCAATACATATTGCATTCACTTTTGTGAGTATCAGCATGGTGCTTGCATTGAACAAAGAATCTTGTTTTCAGAAGAGGACGCAGCCATGGCGGCCATTTATTCATATCTTCTTCTTCTTCTTCTTCTTCTTCTGGACCACCTCCTCCCTAACCACAATCCAAACATAAAACAAAAATTAATGAATAAATTAAATAGCTTTGTATTACATATGTGATATATGTGAAAGTTTCATTAAGGGAAGGAAGGGGATTGAGTCTCTGACCATGATTCTTCTGCTCTTGGGCTTGAATTCTCTCACAGTGAGCAGTTCTTGATCATTATTGATCATCATCATGATCATCAGATACAACTACAGCCAATTTGAGAGAAAGAAAAGACAACTTTCTTTGCAAACCTTTCTTTTCTTTTTTCTTTTTTCCCGAGAAAGTGAGAGAAAAAAGAGGTGGGGTACTTTTGTAGTGGTGGGTGGTGGATGGGAGTGTGTGGGAACTGGGAAGTGCTTATCTCGATCGGGCATAAAAGTCTTCAACCGAACCTAAATAATTTCTTACTTAAAAATGAATGCGTTAATATCAAGGCACTAAACCAATATGGAATAATAACATTCGGGTCCTCCGATAATTTCATATTTTCTTAAATAATAACAATTAATTTATTTTCATTAAATAGATGCTTTAATCCTATTGAAATAAACGTAATGCCTCTCTAATTGTAACTTAATTATTATTGTATTATCATGGTCAAATTCAGTAATATAAGAATAATTTGTTTCATTTCAATGAGAATTAGGGATTTTTATACGTAAACATAAAAATAATATTTTAATTCATAAATATATAAGTCCTTAGGGATCTGGATGTTATTATTCTTTCTAATTGAAAAATTATTATTTGGGCATAGTTTTGCTTGGACACGGTAGTATTAGGTTGGCAAATTTGGATTTTCCGACAAGGTGATGATGCTTAGGGTTCTCAGACACTTGGAAGGTCGTGATTATGCCACGTGGAAAGCAGTGAATCAGCTATGTTGGAGGGATGAACAAAGTACCATGTGGTGGAGGACACCAATTTCATTTATTAAAACTTTTTAAAGAATTTGCATGCTGAAAGTGGGGCTTGGGCATTGCCACGTCATCCCATTTAGGACAATTCTTGAGGTACTGTCAGGTACGTATTATAAAAACAATAATAATAAAAATAAAAATTACTACTTTCATTCACCCATCAGTCACTCCAGCATTTAATTAATTTAATCTTTTTTTTAAAAAAATTTATTCTGAAAAATACAAGTCAAATTTGGAGACGTGTAAAAGTTTATTCCCAAGTCTCGGTTCAACACTCAATTTGACGAATAAA
>JAXCLQ010000006.1:16439538-16456581 GCA_035584115.1 Cedrela odorata | reverse complement strand
GAGAGAGAGAGAGAGAGAGATGATGTTTTAATTAGTTGAATCAATTTTAGGTTAGAGAATCGAATCAAAGAGGACCTTTCGGTATCATTTTTTACTATTATTTTTATTTTTATTTTACAAATTGAGTTATAAAATATGTCATTTATTATTTTATTAAGATTAAATTCATAAAATAAAAAATACAAATTATACATTTATAACTTAAAATCATAAAATGATTTAAAACTGTTTTATCTATTTTACAAAATAAATCACAAAATATATTATAAAATACTCATCTCACCCAAATTAAAGTCTCTCACTTAAATTAAATTATCTTTTTTTTTTATAATACAATTTTCAGAATATAATATCGAACACGTTCTTATATATAAAATACAATAATAAAAAAAATACTATTTTTATTTTGTAAAAATACCAATTTAAAAATAATTTTGAATTGACCTAAGTTTTTAATAGTATTCCACCTCAAAAATGGTATTTTTTTGGGGGGCATACATAAATATATTACTTTCAATTTTGAATCTATTTTTAAAATGTGAAACTGAAATGAGATCTAATCAAGCGTTGGACTTGGATGTATATATTTATTATATATTCCCTTCAAACTAACACACTTACCTTCCTTAACAGAATTGGTATATCTGTCTACTTGTGACTAACCATAACTGTTCGTTGACTTGTTGGTTTGTTGATTTGAATTAACGAACAGGGAAAGGGAAAAACAATGACAATTAGAGTAGGAAATCACGAAAACATGGACCTGACTGGAGGCCCTCAAAACCAAATCCAATCTTCCCATTTTGTTCGACAAATGCAAAAATAAGGTTCATTAATTCCAATGAACACCAATACATTTTATGATTCAAGTAGATAATAATATTTCAAATATTTTTTTAGTCATAAAAGCAGTTTTATTTATTTGAAAATTGTTTTAACACCATTACTTCAAAGAAATTTCATAACACCATTATTTAAGTGTAACAATCTGTTGTTAAATCTCCGCAGAGGACGAAATAGAGATTCCTCAATACATTTAATTACATCTCTTAGAATGGCTACAGCTTCATAATCTCATCACCAATCCAAAATTCTAAGTTTTATGAAAGAGGAAACAGAGATTTTGCAGCTTCAACTAAGTTGAATATTACACTTAAAAAGCTTTTGACATGTAAACGAAAAAAACAGCCCCGAATCAATTATAACATCATTAACACATTTCTACATATGCAATTTTCAAACATTATGTGGTTGGAAGTAATTTAGAAACTGTTACCCAATTACAACTGGTATCTTTGGAGCTCAGAAACAAATCTCATATGGTAGCTTCTACTTCAGGGTCAGTTTCCATCGGCACAGTAAGTGAACTGTTACCACCTCTCAAACGTGAAGATACATTGTCAATGGCAGAATTAAGTTGGCTTATTTTTGCATTCAATGTCTGTCTGGTCTTCTGCTTCAAAGGAAAGTGAATGTAATTCAGTTTGAAGGGGAAAAAAGAAGGAACAAAACTATGGCATGCTCAAAGTATCGGAGTGAACAGTTGTTACCTCTAAACCTTCATCATAATATATTGGTCGCTTGGCCCTCCGGAAACCATACTCATCTTCATTAAGCAGGGATCTCCGGATCTGAAAAATACAAAACAAGAACAATCCAAGGATCTGAACTTCAGCACACCAACAAAATTTAAAGAAGAAACTAAGAGGAAAAAGTAGAAAATGTTCTTGTTGCTCTATGGAGCAACATAATGGATTATGCTTGAGATTTTATTACAATGGTTAGTCACCATCATATCGTGAAGCCTACTTAAGCTCATGGAATACGTAAGCCACCCAGAACAAAATTAGCAATTGATAATTGCTAAGAAACCATTAATCCCAAAAGCTTAAAGTAATAGGAAAAGGCTCAACAATAGTGGTTAAACTCTTAACTCCCTTACTTGCACGACAGTGCTTTAATTAACAGATTCATTACATGCATCCAAATGCACACAAACCAACACACTGATATTCTCATACCTTGTTGAGAAACTACCAATCCCAAGAGTTTAATTTCATAGGAATGAGTTCAACATTATTATTTTAAATTTAATAGAAATGAATAGGGAAAAAAATGCAGTTCTCCAATATTTCACTCCATAAGAGCCTGGACCTGTTGCAAACTGTTGTATATTGGTTGTGAACTAAGGAGTATCAAAATTATCTAAAAGCTGAATTAAAAAAGTAACATCAGAATTTTATAATTTTATAATTGGGGGTAATGATGCAACATGACAACTGAAATTTTACAATATCTATATAGTCTGTACACAGCATATAACGGGGGCAAATTTTTAAATTTTACATCTCAATTCCCATTTCTAATTGATTCACAATGGGGTAAACTTGATGATGTAGCACCAAATAGGAACAAAAATAGAAATAGATATAAAAGAAAGGAGAGAAATCTAGAAGACACAGAGGGAAAACACTAATCTTTATTTAATAATCTTCAAAGTCTACCTAAGAATTGAAAATAAGGCCTTATTTATAGCAGCCATAACCTAAACAAAAGAGAAAAAGAAATCTACTTCCAATTAAGGAAACAGGATTCCTACCCTAACAAGAACAATGAAAACTAAAGGAAATTATTCTACTTCTAAAAAGAAATAGAATTCTTACCTAACAATAACAAAACCAACTAAAATAAGTAACTCAAACAAGATTCTTAACAAGAAATTAAAGCCTAAATTAAATAAAATGAGAAAAATAAAATTAATGCCAAACTAAGCCTACATGTTCTATATCACCTGCCCATATAATGCCATGCCTAATTAAATTTCAGTTCAGAGTTTAGTTCCCCATATCCCTATTCATTGAAAGGGAATAACATAAGATAACACATACTATGATGGGAAGGATGTAACGTTCTCGTTATGGAGAGAGTGGTTAGTAGGGGATGACAAATAAGGCAAATTAATCATGCACACTAGTTTCTGCTAATCTTTCAAAGGACAGTAATCTCTTGTTCACATAGATGACAAGTAAATAGTTATGCACTTGTTTCTCTGACACTACGTATGTGCAGCTAGCACTATTACTTTTTAACATTATATATCCTCAAACTTAGAGTTGCAAATACTTGTTTGTCAAGTGAAGAAGTTAATTTGGGTGGAAATCATGTAGCAACTTGGACATGTTATGGACAGTCAATCTTTCAATTGTTCATTAGATTTGCTCACATACTAGTTGCAGAAAATTACGCTCCAGTTAAAGCTAGAAATCCAATCACCTGAGGTGCAAAGATATAAGCTAAAGTTCCAAACACAGCACCTCCTAGAAGAAAACCAGCAATAAAATCACCACCTCCCCCCTGGCTGCCTTTGCTGCACATATTACAAAGATTAATGAAAGATAAGGACAGATGAAAATATAGTGCAAGTAAATATTGAAACTGAGGCCCCTTTCGAACCCTAAAATATTGGGGAAGCAAGAATAGCAAACCACAAACACGAACATCTAAACAACCAAGAAGTTTCAAAATATATTTTCCTTCTAAAATTGATAATTTTAATGCTTTATTCAAATTAGTTTCACAAATAATGGAGTCTAGAAGAAGATACCGGTACTCTGCACGAACTGAAAACTTGTGGTTGGTTTCCACTTGGTTTCCTTTCCTCTGAATAATCAGTTTAGGTGTTTTCACAAATGTAACAGATTTTGCCGATGACAACTGGTGTACCTTGAGATGCGATCCACCTTCACCGAAATGAAAGCAAATATCAGATAGGACATTCTTAATCATTCATGAACAGAAGAAAAAAAATCACGATCATTTCAAGATAACAACATTAAACACAAAGAGCAACAAATTATTCTTTTTAACATAGACATTTCCACCGGTATTTCAAACTTAAATTAGATAATAGAAACTTCAGCCAGCCATACTTGCTGCAAAAACAAACAACAAATTCGACACATAATCTTATCCAAAATTTACACAACTAAAACACTTAATTCAATAGTTTTTTTTTTTTTTTTTTTTCACTCGGTTTATCTTCTTCCATTTCAGACTTTCGTTCTTTCCTTTCCTACACTTTAACATAAGTTATAATAGAATACGCATACAATACAAACCATAGGATCAACTTCGGTAAATTCAGATTAGTATGAAAATAGACACTACGATTGGAACTAATAACAAGAAACAGTTAGCCGAAATCACATATAATAAAAACCAATGCATTGTTGATTTCATAATTTACTCACATCTGATTCTTATGCGAGAAATCACAATATATATATATCTTAAAATATCAGGAGATAAATAATTCATTTCAAATGTAAAAGGTAAACAACAGAATCCAATAACATAATTACTAATAATAATAATTAAATTAAAGAAAGAATAAACCCTAGATACCTGAGATTGATACAGGAGCGAAACAGGAAGCCATGAAATAGAGAACTAGAGAGAGAAAAACTTAAGGTGAAGATAGATAGATAGATACAGGTGAAATTAATGCCAGGAAATATGGGAAATATATATATATATATATATATATATAATTAGTTATTTGCCAAAAATGCCTACAGATTTGGGTTGGTTGTATGGTAATAGGGAAGGATATTATGGGAAACATAAAAAGTTAAGCAGGTGGGTAACGACAGTTCTACAGTTAAACTTAAAGCATTGGACTGGTGGCTTTGGTTTATCGGCCGGCTTGCCTAATTGCTAGCATAATTAACAGCCGGGAAGAGATTATTATTAACATATATTTAATTTATTTAATATATAAAATAATGGGATTAGTTTACGAGGATCAATGTCACATTTATTTTTATAGTTGAGGTTTTCTAAGCGTACATCAAATATATTATTTATATGTAATGATTTGTACACTTAGGAACCAAAAAAAAAAGTATTATTTTTTATATTTAAATATTTATTATTGTTTCATATAATAATAATAATAATAATATTATTATTATTATTATTATTATTATTTTTATGACTTGTTAAAGAAAATTAAAATAAATTGTTCGGTTCAATTTTTACTTTAAATTTTTTTTTTTTTTTTGGATAAATCAATAGATATTTTCACCGAGTACTGTACTCTTATCAAATCAATTGGTAAAGGGCATAGCTGGCCATATTTTTCAAGCTTTAAAACACCCATATTATACAGGTAATAGAATGGTATTCTATTCTACTACTACCATCCCATTGCTAAAATTATAAGAATAATAGGCTCTCTCTTTGTTGTAAACATCACAACATATAAATCCAATTTTGATTGATTTTTGTGTCGGTGTCAAGGAGCTGCTCCTCCTTGCTCTCGCTGCTGGGTAGTGGCTCACGCTGCCTGATAAAGAGGCAGATACGGAGGCCACCGAAGCTATCTGCATTACCTGTTGTTCCAATCTGTTATGTCTCTGTCCATTCGCCTTGCACACCAACAGCAATAAGAACAATCAGAGACACGGCATAAGTTGAATGAAAAGACCAAAAAAACAGGATAAACAAATTTCTTCAACGGCACCACCACATTGGTCTGGAAATTTCTTCTGGCATTTAAAATTGTGCCGGCTTTAACTCTCTTTATATACAATCAGCCGTGACTATGCACTCAAAAACCAGAAAATTCTAAACAACAAAAGAAAAATATAAGGAAAAATTATTAGGAAGTCTCCTGTGTGGGTTATGAACAGACGGAAAGTAGAACTCCTATAGAAAAAGCCCATGGAAGATCATCGTACATGAACATGATCTTGTTGGTATACATTCACATCCATATGGGGCACAACACAATAATGTACAAGCTGTCACAATTTCCCTGTTGGTAAATGGTATCTATTTATCCAAGAAGCCTCCAAAGAGGAGCAGCGAAGTATTCACATGACGCCTTTCCGGCAGTAGCTGCTCTGTTTTTGAAGCAGGTTTAACACTTGTTTGTTCCTTATCCGGGAACGGGAATGAAAGGGAAAGCGAAAGGGAAGCAGAGGCATCCTCCTCTACTTCCTTTTCTGGAAGCTTCTCCTGGTTATTATTTTTGTCTACCGGTCCAACAAAGAATGGCAGCATTCCTTTATTTGGTGGTTTCGTTTCAGCCCCTAAAGCAAGCTCGAGATTTGGAACCACATCAACAAGCTGACCTTCATCCCTTGATGAGATATCTTTCCACAGCATGGAGTTGGCCCCCAATCTAAAATCTTTTACAAGTCGTGAATCCACAGGAAAGAAGTACCTCTCAGTAGATCCCAACTCCTTAGGTATAACTTTTTTGTCAGAAAGTTTGTCGCATCTCTTCTCAACTGAACTGGAACCCAAATCATCTATTCGTGATGAGACACCATCCCTATAAGAATCTCTATCTCTAGAACTGCTACAGTCATATGCTTCAGCAAAACCTGTTTTCAGCTTCTTACTACTACTTTCTCCATCTACAAATGCCTCATTCCATGGCATCTTTCGAATAGTGTCACAAGAATTTTCTTCTGCTGTCTCTGTAAGATCCAAAAGTTGACATTTCAGGTGATTGGACTGCTGATGGTTCAGGTTCAGGTTTCTCTCAAAGCCAGTTTCTGTTTCCATATAACATTCATCATTCAGGTCCCTTTCAAGGTTAATTTCCTCTCTGCCACTTTCAAGTATACGTGTCACTTTTTCAGTATTAACACTCCCCTTGTCACCAAGACCTTCATTTTCAACAGGGACATTCTTCAACAATGAACTATCTTCTCCAAGTGAATCACCTCCATTCATTTCTGTCATCTCATCTTTGCTAGATCTGATAATGGTACCAATTGTTGGAAGGGAGGATTTGACCTCTTTCAACGATGAACTATTTTCAGCAAGTGAAGCACCTCCATTCATTTCTGCCATCCCATCTTTGCTAGAACTGACAAGGGTTCCAATAGTTTGAAGGGAGGGTTTGACCTCCTTCAATGATGAACTATCTTCTCTAAGTGAAGCACCTCCATTCACTTCTGTCATCCCACTTTTGCTAGAACCGACAATGGTTCTAATTGCTCGAAGGGAGGATTTGACCTCAGTGACCACTCCACACTCTGAAAGATTACGTTCCTCCTGCGAAGTAACGGGTAAATATCAATATGCATTATAGAGACAGGTGAATATAACACTTCAAAATGAAAAGGAAAAAGTTTTAAACAAGGTCAACATTAAGGTGAATGAAATACACAACAAAGAATCTGCCAGAAACAAGTGAACAGAGAACTAAATGCAGTTTAAATTAAAAAGATATAAAATCAATAAATGAAGGTGAGTAAAATAAAAAACCATCGACCATGGTATCTAATACGTTCTAACTATTATTGGGTTTGAACCAATGACTGCTGCCCAGTGTATGAAAGCAATACTCTAACCACCAAGTTAAGTAGGTCATTTATCATTATAATGATAAAGAGAAACAAAAAGGAACCCATCACATCACATCAATGAATTATAAATCCAACGACTTCTAAGCAATACTGACAACAAACACACATACATCCTCCCAGATTGAGAGGTAATAGGATGCCCAACCAATGGTACGGGGTACCAAAAATCACGCAAAGCATATAACCACTACAAATGGTTCAATTGAGGATATCAAGTAGCTAGAATCTTTACTTATCTGCCACCTTCCAACTCTAGCTACAAACTTTTGCAAATCTCATTACATTAATAAAAGTTTATTTTCTTTCTTCCCAGAAAAAGATAAGAATAATTATTTTACTATTATCCATTTGGTCTATCACATATGCATGCATATTTTACACATATACATATAACACCAGCAAGGCCAAAGTCAAATACATGGCTCCAACCTGATAGCCCATCCCTTGAAAACACAAAAAAACCCATTTGCCACCACTTTTCACAAACTACATGAGCTAGCCACAAATTACTAAGTAGTTAGAAGATTAAATTAATTTACTAAGCCATGCAGGGTTGAAAATGTATAAAAGTTTAATCTCTTTAGTGTTTGCATAAACTATGTATGTCAGATAAGTCCTCTCTATATAAGAACACAATCGACAACCAAGCAATTATTCAAAAGCCACAATGGTGATGCACTTGCCACTTTCATTGCAAACGTACACACAAGCCAAAGGTTGGTTTTCTTTCTTTCTTACTTTTTTGTTTTTGGGATGAGAAACTGAGTAAAAAATATACATTTGGAAATAAAGAATCGTGTACATCATATGGGAGAAGCTGTCCACACAGAAAAAGAGAAACAAATAAAAGGCTGGAGGCTTTGAAAAAAAAAATAAAAAGCCCACAACAAGTCAAATCAGGAAACACACAAAAAGAAAAAGAGCTCAAAAGAAGATGCAGAAGGAAGTTAGCATTACCCAGGAAGGACTGGCACATCTCATTTCTGTAGACAATGGTGAAACGCTTGCAGTGGCCCTTGATGCAAATTTGGAGTCTAGTCTACCATCCTGTTGCTCAGAGTTTGGTTGAGAACCCATAGATGTCTGCTGAACAGAGGATACCTTGTCATCACAATTCCCATTTATTGCAACAGAGATCTTCTCAGGACCATAGGATCCTGGGGCTATGTTATGAGAGCTATCACACGCAGCTGAATCTTTATCTGTATGTTTGGGTAAACACAGGTTCTGAGACAAAGACATGTTATCAGAGGAAATGACTCTGTCAAGGGGCACCATATTCCAACCGGCAATACATGAATTCTTTGAGGAATTTGAACAACTTGCTTTCCTTACCCTGAACACACCCCATAAGAAAAAAAACAAATTCCAACCTGCCAATAACAGATAATGAAATTTTAGCAATTAGTATAAATTAAAATAAAAATTACAGCATTTAATTTGGCCAGAAATCCCACTCATACAGTTGAAATGTAATTTTAGTAGAAAGTAACGCACAATTATGAGAATTGTTCCAACAATTTCAAGTGAAATAAAAGAAAATGTGAGCATGAAGAGATTCATTATCACCAAACTAGTTACATAAACAGAAAGGGGAAAGGTTTCAGTTCAGCTTAAGCACGTTTTCATCCTCCATGCATAGCACTAATACAAACACAAAATTTTCATAAATCCCCTGAAGTCATCTTTTCAATTCTACTCTGAAGCGTTGTTCATAATCTTCATTGCAAGGTGAGGCACACAACTTTAAATTGATATCATGCATGACAAAACCAAAGAGGTTGAATATCTGATAAACACGCAATATAGATGTTCAGATAGCTAAATTTTATGGAGCTACCCCCACAATATTAGCATTGCAACAGAGTATCAATTGGACCTCATCCTAGTTTAACATTCAAGGTGTAAAGACAACATATGCTATCGAAATTTATGAAAGGTATATATTTATTGCTTGTAAGATAGAATTTTAAGACTAAAGCTTACGCTGATGGTTCTCAGGAAGCTGGTTGGATGGAAAAATCAGGAGTTCAACACCATCTAGGTTTCCCTTCAGTGCTAAATCATTTTTAATCATGCTATCCACAAGACACTTGTAGTTTCTCTCATAACTGTAGTACCAAGGAAGAACATTAAAATTGAAAAGCAAAAGTATAGCATCAGGAAGACAACTATCAATTTGAAAAGAATTGTGCATATATTTACCTCTCCTGATCTTTGGCAAAGAAGTAAAGAGCAATATTATCTTCTTTAGCACCACTTTCATGAAACATTGTTGGCCATGTGTTTAGGCGAGGTACTTCATTTAACTGAATTCTCTGGGGAAACTTGTTCATCATTTCAAGAACTTTAGGTGATGCACAAGACGATAGATGCGCTTGAATTCCACTGCATAAGTCTGGAATTTTTGGCCCTCTATGCACCTCGAAACCACCCCTGCATGTAAGCAACAGAAGCTAAACTTAAGGAAATTTCCAGATGCATGACACAATCACCAAAGAAACTAATGAAAACAAAAAGGAGAAAAAAAATCTCTTGTATCCTACGGAAGAAAAGATTACTAATTCACAGAAAAGAAAAGAATCCTACTGCCAGATATATTCAAGCTCTGGGATGGCTAAAGTCTTCAAAAAAGCAGATGTTTCTGCCAAAGCATGTCCAGGCCAGTCTCTCGTAGCAGCCTTTCCAATAGAAGGCACAACAGAAATTGAATCCCTTGCTCTCACAGGAAAAACCACATCAGTGGAATGGTCACTAAACGGCTTCAGACTCATAGTAGTTTGTTTATTTGTTTGCATGTCATGTATTCCTTTCGTCTTATTAGAGACTGATAACTGATCTTGAAAAGCTCTCTCGCAATTCAAATCCATATTTGTCACGCAGAACCCATCTGATTGATCATTTACTCTGTTCCTCCCAAAAGTTACAGGCAACTTATGCATTGCCGCCTCAATTGCAGCTTTCAATTTATTGCCTCTGATCATATCCTCTCTAGAATTCCTTCCAGCAGATGCATCAACACCAGAAACCTGCGGACTACCAAGGGGGCAACTTTCCACATCATGACCAATTTCTTTACACTTCTGACATAAAACACCTTTTGAACCTGTAGTAATAGGTCTTGGGCGACTGGAACTGGTTTTTTCACCCTGATTTGTTGATTCCATTGAACGAGGTAAGCCATCTTGCAGAATTTCATTAACATTAGTAGATGGCTTCTCGGCAGTCCACGAAGAACTGGATGAGGGTTCATCATTTGGGATAACTAGGTTCGGTTTCTGTTCAACAGAACTGCCCATGCCAGTCGTAGACAAAGCTCCAACTGCATTGTTCAAACAGCAAAACAGTCTCATTTACTCAACCCAACAAGCAAGAAAAATGACCTAACATCTAGTAAAACAAAGGAAGAATCAGTGAGCAAGAAAGCAATATAGACTTAACGCGTACTCTCTGTTGAGAAGTAGGGGCATACCTGGAGTAACTGGAACTTCTAAGCCTTTTCGAGCTAGATTGCTGTTTGATTTTGATAAGGTACTTCCTTTTCCTTCAGCTTTTACAACCTTTGACTCTCTGTTGTTGCTTGCAGATGAAAGAGATATAGCTTCACCACGAGGTGTGATCTTCTGATCAACCTTAGGAGTTGAGACAGCAGCAGTTGTCATCGGTGAACCAGGGAGAGGTCGATCCAACCTAGATAAATTGTTCCTTCCGAATGCATTTCGCTCTTTCACTGGTTTTAATCCTTTTAGATCATGAACATGAGAAGATCTAGGTGAAAGCATTCTCAATTTTGATTCACCAGCACTTGGACGGCCAGAATTCGTAGATCTGAATGACATTGATTTTCCCATCACTCTGGTAAGCCCTTCCTTTGTATCAAGGAATACTTCTTCTCTGGTCCCTTTCTGCTTTTGAGAGACAACTTCATCAACCATTTTCACTTTTGCTTTGGAATTCAAGGTGTTGAATGAACTGGCTTTCAACAAATGACCTGAACAAAGAAAGACAATGTTTGATTACTCAAACAGATTGCATCAGAGCATTATTGGCTTTGTAAGGAAAAAAAATGGAGAAAGAAGACATAAGGAAAGAAGAAAAAGAGATTTTAGCCACTGGAAAAACTATATACCCTTGCGTGTCTGATGCACTAGACCACTAGGAGAACGTGTAGTTTCGGTAACATCATTGCTAGAATGATTGCCCAAAGATGCTGGCCTTACTTTGCCCTTGTCTAAGCTCTTGAATGAACTATCCCGTGATAATATGGCTGTTCTGCCGGGGCTCAATGATTTTGGTGATCCAAGGCTTGTTTCAATAGCCTGCCTTTTTGCTGCTGGAGCAGACTCTGGATTTTCTGCATGTCTCTTACCTGTGCTTTGTGTGCTTGGACTTATTTTGTTTGTTCTTTTACCCTCTAAATCTACACCTTTGAAATACAATTCTGCACAATGATCAGTTACTCATATTCAGAACAAGATGTTTCTTCAAACCCAGATGTTATTTCAGCTTCAGTTACCTTGTTTCTGCTTTTCAGTTTCCTCAGCAAACTTGCATTCTTCACACAGCCAGTCACCTTCAGGAATTTTTTGAAGCATTTCTCGCATGCAATAGCTGTGATGAATACCGATAACAATGTTAATACTCAAACTGAATACAGACACAAATTAGCACAAAATATAAAACATTGCCAATTAAAAATGGACAAGTGACAGTATATTCTTACGTGTGCTCTGCGCCATCAGTACACCTGCTACAAATAGCGAGTAAATCCTCCCGCCCTGCATCCCCACATATATCACATACTTTTACCTGTTTCAGAAAAACAAAAACCCTTAGAAAGCATTTTCACTTTCCAGATAAGAAACTGAGAGTATAAAGGAAAAAAGAAGGATCCAAGAGAACGAAAAAGAATTAAACGAGTAAAGCTAAAACAGAGGGAAAGATATGGATGTAGTCTTATCAACTCCTCTCAAGTGTTGACCAATTAGCCAAAAAATTGACAACAAATCTAGGTTGTCAATCCCAGCCTTAAACTAGATAAAGAGACATTTGAAGGCAACCAGGAAACACTTAGTAAACAAATATAAGTTCTAAAACAAAAGCTAAGAGAATCTTGAACTTACTGTTCATGGTAAGCTACTTACCTAAATATAATCTTAAAAAAATGAAGGAACCAATTACTTACATCATGTTCCACAACGTCAGACTCGTCAGTTTCATCACTGTAAGCAGCTTGTAAAGGCAGCACGTCAGGTAACTCAGCCAACTGAGTGGACTTCAAACCTTGTTTATCTTCGACTGAACATTTAAAAGCTTCGTCAGGTGGTTCCCCACTATCCTTGTCGGTCTCTGTTTCTGATTTCGGATTGACTTTTGTCAAGGCCTCAGAACTGCCTTCAATAAGACAATTATCACCTCGAGAATGAGACACTAGACTTCTCACCACTGGGAAACCACCAATTGCATCAACCTTTTTTAATGAAGGAATCTCTGGCAACTCTAATTTCAGGGAAGAAGGTGCCATCCCCAACCCATCTGGACCTAAACTACAAACTGAAGCTGAACTATGAGATAAATTCTTAATGTCTACACTTCTGTCATGATCACTGACAGCTGTATTTGCATCATTATCTCTACAGACACATGATATATTGTCATCATGCCCTTCTACGCCTTTTGGATCGTCATACTTATTCAAGGAGATTCTCAGGTCCAAAACACTCTCTGGTTTTGGAGATAGTTGACCCTCTTCACCAAGTCCACTGGGGGACAATTTTGGTTGCATTTCAAAATCTTCTGAAGCATCAGATATATCAGAAGACCTTACAGTGGCTTTACTTTCAGCATTAACAGAAAAAGAATCATGACTTGAATTGACACTAAGAAGGTTACTTGCTTCACTGACAGTGTGTTGAAGGCTGTCACATGGTCTACCCTTACTTGAAACATCACCACCATTGATGGAGTACTGACTACCGGTAGTTTCACGACAGGTTTCATCAGAAACTTCATCAGTCTTTGATCCCATGAGAGCTAGGTTAAGATGCATACAAGATGAACAAGGAGCGGAACACACGTTACAAGTCCCAGATTCTGCTCTCATATGATTTCGTCGACTCATGGAATGCTTACCTAATCTTCTTTCAGCCTGTGGTGTAACCTACTAAAAATAAAGAAAATGTTAATTAAGCAAATAACAGCAATAAAAATAAAATTGCAACACCTTCCAAATAACAAATTACTTATTTCTTGCCACCCCCGATAAACTTGCAGGTAAATCCTGAGTTAGAAACACTTCCATGTGAAGAAAGGCAGCTTTAAAAATGATTTAAGTAATAAACAAGTTAACAGGAATGTACAAGTCACAATGCATTTAAAAAGACTATCAAAAAGTTAAATTACCATTCAGATAATTAAGTGTTTAAACCATGCCAGATCCTCAAACAAACATTCATGCAAGGATATAAAAATTAACCTTCCTGTTAATTTGTTTTTTAAAAATCTAACCACTCATCTGGCTTGGGAAATGATCATCACTTGATTTCCAATAAGTGTAAATCTAATTCAACATACTGGCTCACACGGTGAAATATCCTCCTCCAATCACCTTTGTGAGACATAAACAAAGTCGCCACCAAATCACTACTGGGTCGTCAATTTCAACAGCCACTTAACTTCTTACGGCATGGATGATCCCTCAATGACCTATCTAACATGATACAAACTTAGCAAAAAAAAATAATAATTTAAAAAAAATCCCCAAGTTTATTGACCATGCTTGAAGCATCATATCAGTACCTGTATAATACAAGCTTGAAATTTTGCATCATTAAGACACCACCATTTCAATTAGATCCACATTCTGAGATGCTACAGGTAACACCTCAGAAAAAAGACATTTTTTCCTAATTTTAGTACCATTTAACATGAGACTTTTGTTCTCCTTCTGCAACCAACCGAACAAAATATTGTGTTACAACTGATTTAACCCAACCTTATCAGTTATACATACAGTAGCAATACTCCTTTTCTGGTGGGAGTGTATATATAGGGCAGGGCTACAGTACATTCAGTTATACCGTACAACTTCCCAAGTTCTCTGTTACATTTTCCAACTTAAGGCTTACATTTAATAAACTTAGAAAATGTAACCAAAAACTTGGGAAATACACCAAAAAGGTTGAGGATTGCACAGTACAATGGCTGCGCTGTAGCCCATATATATACATACCTTATTATATCAAAAAGCCAAAAAGTATCTACATCAGCTTGATTCTAAACTGTTCATTGGTGTCCCTATGTTCTTGGATATACAATCTATTAAATTACCTCTTGACCCAAAAGCTTAAGCTAGTAGGTAAAGGCCCAAACATCACAATTTCATCATATGTCCCATAAACATGTACACATATTGAATATACTTGCTATTAATTTCTCACTATTAAAAAGAATGTCAAACCTGAGTGAAAATAAAAGGGGAGTTGAAAGATAAGAACATGAAATGTAAATTACCCTGTTATCTCACCATATTCTTCCTGTTATCAACATCTGTTTCCTCTGCTGGTCCTCGCATGCGACAATTCCCTCTCAATATGGGCGTGATCTAAAAATCATATCAAAATTACATCAACTACCATCCTCAACACTGCTACCGAAAAACTGATATGTGCAATGCATCATAAGTATGTTACATCACTTTGGCAACTCTATCACTAAGAGCACAGAAACAAACATCAGCAAAGCCCATCAAGAGCACGAAACAAAATGTAGAAACATTTCAGCAATACCCAAAAAACCCTAATTCCTAACAAACAATCAAAGCCTACCCTTATATTAACAAAATACCAAATTATCCAATCAAATAGAGTCTAATACCAACCCATCGACTAACTTCCACTAATTCAACAATAAACTTAACCAAAAATAAAAACTTTTAAAAGAACAATTAACACAGAAACAGATAATCAAAATAGATATATATATATATATATCAAATAAAGAAAATCCTAATTAAAAACAACGTCCTTGCCTCTGCTTCATCAATTATCTCCGTTGCATAGTACAGCTCCTCCACTCTCCGTCCCTTCCGCTTCGCTCCCAGTCGATCACCAGCAAACCCTAACATCAAAGTCTCGAATTCCCCAATTTCAGTCCTAATCGTACAATCACAAAATCCCTAACTCTATCTCTCTCTAGATTCCCACTCTAATCCGGTTTCAGGTCCTTCACAGATTGAATTCGACACAATTTTCCCCCAGTTCCGTAACTAAAAACAACATATCAGATAGAAAATATATATGCTTCCACAGTTTCTCTCTCTGTGATCTGAGAAATAAATCTTCGATAATAAATCTTCTTGATAACACCTCTCTCTCTCTCTCTAGAATTAGGGGAGATCTTTCTCTCTCTTTAATTTTTAATTTTTGTGAAATTTGGGTTTTTATATATATTGAAGTTTGTGTCAGGTGTTCTAATTTTTAAAGGCTATTTATTTTCAATTTTATTTCTTTTTAATTTTATTTTTTGTTAAAAGCTGCGGAGAATATAAGTCAATAAGAAGCGTGTCTAGTCGCACGTGCAGCTTGAGAAACGTTAGTGTGGCAACTAACGTAACACGTGTGCGGCAATTTACAGATGGCGCACTCTATTCGCTATCTTGCGCCTCCAGTGCAATGCACCCCGTATAGTAGTAGGGTTTGGCCCTTCCTACCACCATCGCTTTAGTGTCCTTATCGGAACACTAAATTTGTAATGTAAAATAATATAATAACATCTGGATCCTTAATCTTTTATGTTTTTACAATAAAAATAATATTTTTTCATATATATCAAATAGGTCTTTTATTCCTACAAAATGATCACGTAATAGTCAACAATATATTTAATCTAAACAGATATACAATATCGTTATCTATCAAATTATAAAAATTCTAGTAACCCGAGAAACGTTGTAAAAATAATACCGTGATCTTTTAAATTGTTTTTTTATATTTATATTATTTAATTGGTAATGTATTTATCGTATTAGACCTGAAATATGATAAATGTATCAAACTTCCTTTGACGGAGGAAATACAAATTTATAATAATAATAATACAATTTAAAAAAAAAATGATTCTCATGTTTATGTGTAGAGATGTTGCGAGTTTCGTTAATATAATTAATGGATAGTGAAGGTCATTGTATTTGTTACAACCTTTTTTTTTTTTATCAATTACTAATATAATAAATTCATTTTGTTTTATTAGCACACCAATGAATATAATAAATATATTAAGAAGAAAAATCATCCCCCAATTTAGAATATCAAAACGATTGAACAAAGACACATTTATGGTAGTGGTGGGCAATACGAATAATTATAATAAAAAAGTTAGGTTTAACTACATAAATTTATATACAAAATTGATTTAATAAATATGCTAAATATAAATTATTACGCAAATATAATTTTAAAAATATTTATGATATAATAAATATAAAACAAACAATTCCCACTAATTAAAATATTTATTATTTATAAATATTTATTGTTTGTTTGTTTTATATTTATTATTCATAAATATTTTTAAAATTACTTTGTTGTGTGGCCATAAATCTTGAATGTATCATTTTCGTAGTCATATAAAAGTCAAATTTATTTTTAATCATTAATTT
>JAXCLQ010000006.1:16428382-16439438 GCA_035584115.1 Cedrela odorata | reverse complement strand
TTGTGAGAGTCGGTAGAAAAATTCGATCAACAAAAAAGCTAAAGGGTTAAGCTTACATACACACACACACACACACATAATATGTTATGATAGTTTTAAGTTTTTACTTCTCTGTTTTTTTGAAAAATCGAAAAAGCTTCTTCTTCTCCTTCAAAACGTAAGTTGCTTGAGGAAGTAAGCTTAGGAGAGCTTAGTTGTGAACCCAAGTAAAGACAGAAGAGGGAAGCAAGCTTGGGCTGTAAACCGAAGCTTGAACAGAAGAGAGAGAAGCGAAAACCATAGAGAGAAAAAGCTTTGTGAGCTTGTTGAAGCTCAAACCAGTACGTGCAAATTTCAAACAAGCAGAAACCGGCTTCATCACACCAACGTGTAGATCACCTGAGGGAGCAAATTTGTTGCTGTCTTGGATTGCAAAGCCAAAAGTGAGTCTTATCTTTCTTTTTGAATATGTGAACAGAGCATGTTTTGAAAGTCGAAACATGCATATGTGCATGTCAAGATCGATTGGAAGCCTATTCCACAGGTTTATGAAGATAACCATTGCTCCCTTGCGACGGTTGCGTGCCCGAAAGTCCCTTTTGTGCGTCGCGCTTCTGCTACTCACGGAAACAAAGCATGCTCAAGCTCACTATTCCGTTCAGCTACTTGAACCAAGTATTTGAAATACAAGTGCATGAAACCTCGATTAAATTTGTTAAATAGGCTTGATATATTACTCTATATAATTTATGTCTATTTGGGATTATTGAAACTATTTTCTCCAGAATATGTTAATAACATTAGGGGTTAATGAAATTTACAAATTGTGGTTACTTTATACTCGTTGAGGAAAACGTAGTAAGATTAGTGTGAATGTTATAGAAATGGTGAATTATCATGAAACCATGAGTTATGATTTGAATTGTGTTATTCAAGAAAGAATACCGAGATTTGTATTAGTGAAGAAAATTAAGAAAACTCAAATTTTGGCCTCATATATAGATGAAAAAAAGAGGTGTATCGAGCAAGGTAAAGGCGGTAACTTTAAAGTAGATGGTTTTGACATATTGAGATACTAAGATAGTATGGTAATGCCACCAGTACAAGAACTCAAGAATAGACTTCTGGAAATAGCTCACACTTCCTCCTATACCATGCATCCGGGAGAAACAAAGATGTATCAGGTTTGATAAAGATTTACTAGTGGGAAGGCGTGAAGAGAGATATTGTTGAAATGGTGGCTAAGTAATTGACCTATCAACAGGTAAAAGTGGGACATCAGAAACCATCTAGTACACTTCAGAGTTTAGATGTACCCGAATGAAAGTGGGATAAAGTGACTATGAATTTATTGTAGGCCTTCCTCGCACATCTAAAGCATATGATTTTATATGGGTCATCGTGGACAGATTAAAAAAGTTAGCCCATTTCCTTCCAATTAAAACCACTTATACTGCTTCTCAATTTGCCCAAATTTATCTAGATCATATAGTTTCTTTGTATAGTATACCAGTTTCTATTATTTCAGATCAGGATTCTCGATTTATATCAAAGTTCTGACAGTCCTTCTAAAAAGCTTTAGGCACTCAACTCTATTTCTGTAATACATTCCATCCTCAGATAGATGGACAATCAGAAAGGACAATCTAGACTTTGAAAAATATATTACGAGCATGCATGATTGATTTTGAGGGGGGCTTATGTATTTCCAAAGATTTCTCCTTTTAAAGGATCTATGCAATTTGGCAAGAAGGGTAAGTTGAGCCTGAAATATATTGAACCTTTCAAGATTCTCCGACAAGTTAGGGGCAGGGCATATGAGTTAGCTCTTCTGCTTAGTATAAATAAGATACATTCAGTTTTCCATGTATCCATGCTGAGGAAATATCTCCATGATTAATAGCATGTTCTTAAACCTCAGACAGTAAAGTTAAATCAAAACTTGTCATATTAGAAGCAACTCGTGGCTCTAGTAGATAGAAAAAAAAAAAAGAAAACTTCGATTGAAATGGATTCCTTCGGTGAAGGTCGTCTAGCAGCATCACAAGAGTAGTGAGGCAATTTGGGAGTTAGAAAATATTATGAGGAAGAAATTTTCTCATTTATTTGAAGATAAAGGTAAATATTTCTAAACTCTAGTTGGAATTTTAAATTCAAGGACGAATTTTTTTTAAAGGGGGGAGAATGTAATACCCTAAAAAATTTAAATCAAGGGCATTTTAGTCATTTTATATATTAGATGCAATTTTATCATTTTATTAATTTATGTCAAGGTGGTAAAAACTGATATACAAATTTATGTCAAGGTGGTAAAAACTGAAATACTAACTTTGTATTACTGTTTAATTAGTTATTGGGAGTGATTTGATAACAATTTATAAAGTTTAGAAAATTTTTCCTTAAAACTTTATCCGTGCACCCGACCTTCAAACAAAAATCGGCATTGATTGAAAAATTCGATTGATAAACAATTTATTTTTACTGAAAAATGACTCGATAAGAATTGATATGAATCAAATTTAAGTCAAATCTAAGGTCATATAAAAGAAAATCAATACTTAGAACATAGTATATGTGTAAGAAAATGATAATTAACATATTTACCCTTTTATTTAATTTCTTTTAAAAAAAAACTTTCAGGAGCAAATTAATAATTTACTCACATTTTAATTGATATTTCAGCAAGGTAGAAAACACACCTAGGCATTCTTCTTCATCTCGTAACTTCTCTTTTCTTCTCAGTTTTTTATTTTTTTTCAATTTCCTTTAAATTACTCTATTTTCAATCGATTAAAGTTACGTTTCTTACTGCAAATCACACGTACATAACACGAGCTACAATCTAAGAACTTCGTTTGAGCGATTTGGTCGACAATTAAGCCGAGAGGATAATAGTATTACTATTTACAATTTGAGATTTTTCAAAATTACTTATAAATCGAACGTCTTAAGGTTAAATTGACCTCTCGATATGATCCTTAGCATCGTTTTTATCATATTTTTACATTTTACGAAAATTACTATTCATAACAGAAATTACTGTTCATTACGAAAATTATTGTTAATCACGAACAATTTTGCCAATTATACTTATTTGGGGTAGAATTAAACCGATTAATTGTTAGATTATGTTAAATTAAATTTTGTTAAAAGATATAAACAGTAACAGTAACGTTGCACTTGATTTAGAATTCAAAATAATGTGTTATCGTGCAGAATTAGTTAGTAATAGTGAATTAAGTATAATTGACACCTCAATTACTAATCGTTAGATTCGGATTGTAGAAGAAAATAGTATTCAAAAAGGGAAAAAAAAACCTTACTATATATCATCATTGTAGTTAAATTTTATACATGTGTATTCCAATTATTATGTTAATAATTACTATAAATATATTATAAATACACCGAAAGAGCGGCCAATTAGCCAATAGTGATCCAATTTATATTCGATTTTGGTAACACCTGTAAGTGGATTTTTATATGCTTTTCATTTCTTTAAAATTGTTTTATAAAACTTAATATTTTATAAAATAAGGAATAGTTTATTTATAATTTGATTTACATTTTGCTTTATATGGAAAATGAGACTTACTTTGAGCTTTATATATATTGTTGTAGAGGAGTTATTGAGATATTGATTTTGAGGCCAGGAGGCGGCTACTGTGTTTCGATTGTGTTTTATTTCTAATTTTTGATAATATGCTAGCCGTTGTTTCAATTTTTACTTAATCTAACCGGAAGACATAAGGGGGGGAAGTTTATATGCTTTGAAAGCATATTCTGATTTGTGTTCTGTGGAGGTATCGGTACATGTGAGAAGTCAAGGACAAAGGGCGATATGATATCTGATTCGAAATCTGTACACATCCCTACATATTATTTTGTTTTTATTTGACTATTTGAAATGATAACTCTGAAAATTATTATAATATGCAGTGGATGTCCCGTTTATATGATTTTCTGTCTAAAATTGATTTTAACTTTAAACATATTTTATGTCAAAATTGAATTTACTTGATTTCAGTATCCACTCACTGAGTTTTCTCCAAAAATTTACTCCACCACAGTTTCTAGTGGTTGCAGAATTTTTTTCTAGGTGAGAATTGTATAAGATATTCGTAAAAAGTATTTGGATTCCAGATTCTCCATGCAGTCACCTAAGGGTTAATATTTTTATCTGTTTTGTAAATTAGGCACGACGCTCAATTATATATACACATTATGGGTGTCTTTTGTACATTCATGTGCATATTGACATTTGTGCATATACTGTTCTGTATATGAGTATCGTAGTATATGTCTGGCATGGTACTCAAGGATATGGAGTCCTTAGTATATGTTTATGAAATCATGCATATAATTGTATTTATCTACATTACAAGTTTACATATTTAAATTTATCTAAGACTTATAAGGATATGATATCCCTATATCTATGCCATTACGACACTGATTTACTGGTGTGTGACAAGAATGTACTGTTCACTCTCTTATTTGATCCAAAATTCTAAAAAATTATCAATATCACACTATTAATAAGTATCATGTAGAATGTATGTATAAAAGTTATTAAATACATTTCTAAACTTTTTATTAGCATAACTAGATGACACAAATCATAATTATTATATTTAAATAAAAAAAAATTTTACTTGTTATCAAAATATAATTTCATTGAATTTAATTTGAATGAACTTGGTTGAACAAAATCGATCAATACTGTGATATCTCTTACTATGATCTTTTTAATTTAACTATTGATGCATTTGTCTGATCTTTTTAATTTATGTTAACTATTTAAAACATAATAAAATCAAATTTTCACTTATTTTTGTGTCAGTGAGATACACAAACAAGAAGCAGGAGTATTTTTACTTAAAATTTTTATAATTAATCCCCAAATATAACACATTTAAAAATTAAGCCATACGCGAAGTATTTTTGGACTATACAACCACTTCACTCACAGCTATACAACGATAGTGTTCCACTCTTCTCTTGCACAGATCTTTCCCAATTCTTTCGTTGACTTTTGCCCCAAATGTAAAGAAAAACAACGATCATCTCCGTCTTCTATCTAATCTTGTTGTTTGTTTTGTGAAACAGGATTTGTGGGTAGAATTGTTTTCCAAGAACTTGCAACTCCTTTGAAATTAGATGGTAATTACTGCATCTGCATAGCAAAGGGTCAGCAATGTCCAAGAGCAGCAATTCACAAGTCATTACATGCAAAGGTATGCTCGTGTATATATGTATAAATTGGAAATCTAATTACATTTTAATTTAGTATTAATTGTGTTTAGTTGATTGAAATTATTTTTTGATATATCTTGTGGTAGAGGTGGTATGTTGGGGAGAAAAAGAGGTATTGAAGGTGGAAGAGATACAAGTAGAAGCTCCAAAAAAAGCTGAAGTTCGAATTAAGAATCAATATGCAAGCGTTTGTCATACTGATATCTTATGCATTCATGGATTTCCATCGGTAATTATTTAATATCTTTATTATCATTCATTGGGTATTTTCAATTTGAAACAAATTAATAGATATTAATTGATTGTTGCTGTTCTGTGTGTTTTCAGCCTGTTTACCCTCGTGTTTTAGGGCATGAAGGTGTTGGGTAATCTCAGTGCTTCGTTATTATTGCATGCATTGATTTTTCAAAATTAGCAATCATGGTAGCAGTTAAAATAAATGAATTAAAAAATTTAGAAATCAACCATATTATTTGTACAAATGATTCACATATTATTCATTATTTAAATTATATAATTTGCAGGGTGGTGGAGAGTGTTGGTGAGGAAGTAAAAGAACTGAAAGAAGGAGATGTTGGGATTCCAACCTACCTTGGAGAATGTCAAGAATGTGAAAATTGCACTTCAGGAATCACCAATTTATGCCTAAAATATCCATTAACCCTAAATGGTCTAATGCTGGATGGCACTTCAAGAATGTCAATTGGAGGCAAAAAATTATACCATACATTTTCATGCTCCACTTGGTCTGAATACACAGTTGTTAATGCCAATTATGTTGTGAAAATTGATGAAAACATACCACCTTCACATGCTAGTTTCCTTTCCTGTGGTTTCTTAACTGGGTTTGGTGCTGCTTGGAAGGATTTCAATGTTGAAAATGGATCAACTGTTGCTGTTTTTGGTCTTGGTGCTGTTGGATTAGGGGCATGTATAAATACAGGAAGTTCTTCTCTCTTGCTATCGTATTAGTAAGTGATGTGGTATGAACAATATTATTTGCAGGCCATTAATGGAGCTAAAATGAGGGGGGCAGCTAAAATAATAGGGATGGACAAAAATTCATGGAAAAAACACAAGGGAGAAGCATTTGGAATGACAGATTTTATAAATCCTGATGAATCAGAGAAATCAATTTCAGAATTGGTCAAGGAGATGACAGATAATGAAATTGGTGTGGATTATAGCTTTGAGTGTTCTGGTGCTGTATCCTTGGTTTCTCAAGCAATCAAAGCCACAAAGTTGGTATGCTCATCATTAATTTACTTCTTTTTTTCTTCTGAATAATGCAAATAAAAATTAAATCTCTATTTAATTTTAAAAGGATCAAAATTTAACTCCAAACCTCTTGTACTAGTAATTTTTCTACAATACAGCTAATTTATATGCAAGACTCACTAATTTTGATATTATTACTATATATAATATGAATACAGTTTACATGAAATAAGGTACATTTATTCCAATGCACTAATGCTTTCTGATTTCAGTAGATAATTTCAAATACAAAGTTGTTATATTTATTCAGAAATACATTTAACACTGTTATTTTAAAGAAATATTAGAGCGGGATTTGAATCTCAAATTTATAATACCACTACAAACTGAACCAACTAACACTTACTATAACTTCCAATTACTATATTAGTTTTCTCTGCTAATTTTCTTTATCCCTAGTGAAGGGAAAAAAAACTCTTATGGCACTATTGTGAATTTTTGCAGGAATTTAAACTAGATGAACTTTTGTCTCAAGAAATTACATTGGCAGAGATAAACAAGATAACTGAGATGTTGAAGCAACCTAGTTGTGTCAAGATTCTAATCAAGATTTGACTTGATTTAGATTGATCTGGGCAACACAATATGGCATGTATTACGGAATAAAATTCAAAGACAGCAGCAGAAGCCCCTTTTTCTTTCATGTATTAAAATGTTTGGCACTATTATTTTCTCTTTCTATTATCAATTTGCATAACATTTTATTTTGGAAAAATAAAATGATTGAAGAATCTACTGTTGAATCTTGGCAGAGGAGAAAGCGGAGATTCCACAATACATTTAATTAGATCTCTTAGAATGGTTAAAAGTCCATAATCTCATCACCAATTCAAAACTCTTTTAAGTTGTAGGAAGGAGAAAACAGACTTGTTCCGGCTTCAACTAAGTTGACTATTACACTTAAGTTTTTGACATGTAAAATCAAAAAACAACCTTGAATCAATTAAAACATCATGAACACATTTCTACATATGCAGTTTTCAAGCATTATGTGGTTGGAAGTAATTTAGAAATTGTTACCCAAGTACAACTGGTATCTTTGGAGCTCGAACAAATCTCACATGGTAGCTTCTACTTCAGGGTCAGTTTCCATCGGCACATTAGGTGAACTGTTGCCACCTCTCAAACGTGAAGATACATTGTCAATGGCAGAATTCAGTTGGCTTATTTTTGCATTCAAGGTCTGCCTGGTTTTCTGCTTCAAAAGAAAGTGAATGCAACTCAAAGTTTGAAGGGGAAAAAAGAAGGAACAAAACTATGGCATGCTCAAAGTATTGGATTGAACGACTGTTACCTCTAAACCTTCATCATAATATATTGGTCGCTTGGCCCTCCGGAAACCATACTCATCTTCATTTAGCAGGGATCTCCGAATCTGATAAACACAAAACAAGAACAATCCAAGGATCATGCCCGACCTTTGACACACCAACAAAATTTAAAGAAGAAACTTAAAGAGGAAAAGTAGAAAATGTTCTTGTTGCTCTATGGAGCAACATAATGGATTATGCTTCAAATTTTATTACAATAATCAGTCACCATGAAATTGTGAAGCCTCACAAAATATATAAGCCACCCTGAACAAAATTAGCAATTGATAATTGCTGAGAAACCATAAATCCCAAAAGCTTAAAGTTAAAGGAAAAGGCTCAACAATAGTGGTTAAACTCTACCTCCCTAACTTGCAAGACTGTTTTAATTAACAGATTCATTACACGTATCCAAATGCACAACCATCACATTGATATTCTCATACCTCGTTGAGAAACTACCAATCCAAGATTTTAACTTCACAGGAAAGAGTTCAACATTATTATTTAAAACTCAATAGCAACGAATAGGAAAAAAAAATGCAGTTCTCCAATATTTCTCTGCATAAGAGCTTGGACCTGTTGCAAATTGTTTTATATTGGTTGTGAACTAAGGAGTATCAAAAATATCTAAAAACTGAATAAAAAAGTTATCTTCAAAATTTTATAATCTGGGGTAGCAATGCAATATGACAACTGAAATTTTACAATACCCATTTAGTCGATAAACAGCACAGATTGAGGGCAAATTTTTAAATTTTACATCTCAATCCCCATTTCTAATTCATTCACAATGGGGTAAAACTTGCCATCTAATGCCATGCCTAATTTAACTTCAGTTCGGAGTTTAGTTCCCCATATCCCTATTATAGGTATAGCATAAGATAACACATACGGAAAGACATAACATTCTCGTTATGAAGACAGTGGTTAACAGGGGACAACAATTAGGGAAAATTAATCATGCACACTACTTTCTGCTTGTTCACAATAGATGGCAAGTTATAGTTTTGTACTTGTTTTTCTATTACTATGTACGTGCAACTAGCACTATTACTTTAACATTATGTATCCTCAGAATTAGAGTTGCAAATACTTGTTTGTCAAGTGAAGTAAATTTGGGTGGAAATCATGTAGCAACTTAAACATGTTATGTATAACCATCCATGCAATTCAGGACAGAGGCAATCTTTCTGTTTTCATTAGATTTGCTCACATACTTGTTGCAGAAAATTACACTAAAGTTAAAGATAGAAATACAATCACCTGAGGAGCAAAGATATATGCTAAAGTTCCAAACACAGCACCTCCTAGAAGAAAACCAGCAATAAAATCACCACCACCCCCCTGACTGCCTTCACTGCATATATTACAAATAGTGACAAAAGATAAGGACAGATAATAGCGCAATTAAATATTGAAGCTGTGGCCCCATCGAACCCCAAAATCTTGGGGAAACAAGAACAGAAAACCACATACATGAACATCTAAACAACCAAGAAGTTTCAACATATATTTTCCTTCTTAAAATGACAATTCTAATGCTTTATTTAAATTGGTTTCACAAATAATGGAGTCTAGAAGAAGATACCGGTGCTCTGCACGAACTGAAAATTTGTGGTTGGTTGCCACTTGGTTTCCTTTCTTCTGAATAATCAGTTTCGGTGTTTTCCCAAATGAAACAGACTTTGCCGATGACAACTCACGTGCCTTGAGATGAGATCCGCCTTCACCGGAATGAAAGCAATTATCAGACATGACATTCTTAATTATAATTAACAGAAGAAGGAAAAAAAAAAAAAAAACATAATGGTTTCCAGTTAACAATATTAAACACAAAGAGCAAAAAGTTATTCTTTCCAACATAGATATCTCCACCAGCATTTCAAACTTAAATAAGCTAATAGAAACTTTGGCCATACTTGCTGCACAAACAAACAACACGTATTCAAATTTTACACAACTAAAATCACTACGATTAACTTCAGTAAATTCAGATTAGCATGAAAATAGACACTACGATTGGAACTAATAGCAAGAAATAATTCACCAAAATCACCTATAATAAATAAATAAACCAACGCATCGCTGATTTCCTAATTTACTCGTATCTGATTCTTATGCGAGAAATCACAAAAATTATCTCGAAATATCAGGAGATAATTCATCTTAAATGTAAAAAATAAATTAATAAGCAGAATTCAATAAAATAATTGCTAAAAACTAAATAAAAGAAAGAATAAACCCTAAATACCTGAGATTGATACAGGAGCGAAACAGGACGCCATGAAAGAGAGATCTAGAGAGAGAAACTTAAGGCAGTTTTAGAGAGAGAAGGGAGTGTAAGGATGCCAGGAAATATGGAAAAAATAAAAAAATAAAAATATGTAATTGCAATACAGATAATTATAAAACAGTATTTGGTCTGGTTGCCGAAAATGCCTAGAGATTTATTTTGGTTTGTAAAATAACCGGCAAGGGTATTATGGGAAATGGAAAAGTTAAGCAGGTGACAACGGTTCTACGGTTAAACCCAAAGTCGAAGTGGCTTTGGTTTATCCGCCTAGCCTAGTTGCTAACAGCCGAGACTGTTAATATATATATCCAATGTCTACTAAAGGGGGTTAGGATCAATGTCTCATATATATATATATATATATATGTATATATATATATATATTATTGTTGAGATTCACAAGTGCACATAAATATGGTGTGTTTATTTTTCAAGAATAAATTATATATATGATAGGGCATAGGTGGCCCTGGCCATATGATTCAAGCTTTAAAACGCCCCAGGTTATAAAAATAATAGAATGGTATTTTATTCAACACCCATTGATTTATTTTTGTGGAGGTTAAGTAGTCGCTCCTCCATGCTGTGGCTCCCGCCGACTGATATGATAGAGGCAGAAACCGGGGCTTGTTTATGAACGGGGAAGACTGACTCATTCAAGAAAGGGGAGTAACTGGATTTAAAATCACCGGTTGTTTCAGTCTGATATATCTATGCCCTGTCCATCGCCTTGCGCGTAGCACTTCCACACCAACAGCAATTTGAAAATTTTGGTGAACTTTTTAAAAATAATCTTATTATAAAATTTAACATAAATTATTCTTACTTAACAAATTAATTTTATAAAATTTAAATAATTTTATCTATATAACTAATTTATACTTAAATAAAAAATTAAAATAACACACTTTTTTTATATTATAAAAACAGTTTATTA